>JBBPBX010006434.1:26960-39684 GCA_038048925.1 Garcialebias charrua | reverse complement strand
ACTGTATACAGTATATAGATGTATATATATTGTATATATGGGAGACTGGACACTAAAGAGGGTGAGAAGGACTTGTCAAGACAGAGGGATCAGGCTGGAAAGGATGTGCAGCAGGTTAAGCTTATTAATGACAGGAATGGTAATGTTCTAACAAGTGAGGAGAGTGTGATGGGAAGATGGAAGAATTACTTTGAGGAGCTAATGAATGAAGAGAATTAAAGAGAAAGAACAGTGGAGGTCAAAGAAACTGTGGACCAGGAAGTGGGAAAGATTAGTAATAGTGAAGTCCGGAAAGCTCTGAAAAGAATGAAGAAGGGGAAGGCAGTAAGACCTGATGACATACCACTGGAGATTTGGAAATGTCTTGGAGAGATGGCAGTGAGATTTTTGACTCAAATATTTAATGGAATATTTGAGGGTGAGAAAATGCATGAAGAATGGAGAAGAAGTGTGCTGGTGCCCATTTTTAAGAACAAGTGTGATGTACAGAGTTGTAGCAACTACAGGGGAATTAAGTTGATGAGCCACACAATGAAGATCTGGGAGAGAGTTGTGGAAGCAAGGCTTAGACAAGAGGTGACTATCTGTGAGCAGCAGTATGGTTTCATGCCAAGAAAGAGCACCACAGATGCCATCTTTGCTTTGAGGATGTTGATAGAGAAGTACAGAGAGGGTCAGAAAGAACTCCATTGTGTGTTTGTGGATTTAGAAAAAGCATATGACAGGGTGCCAAGAGAGGAGGTGTGGTATTGCATGAGGAAATCTGGAGTGGCAGAAAAGTATGTTAGACTGGTACAGGACATGTATGAGGACAGCAGGACAGTGGTGAGATGTGCTGTAGGAGTGACAGATAGCTTCAAGGTGGAGGTGGGAATGCATCAAGGATCAGTGCTGAGCCCCTTCTTGTTTGCTCTGGTGATTGACCGACTAACAGATGAGGTCAGGCAGGAATCCCCATGGACTATGATGTTTGCAGATGACATTGTGATCTGTGGTGAGAACAGGGAACAGGTGGAAGAGAACTTGGAGAGGTGGAGGTGTGCACTTGAAAGAAGAGGAATGAAAGTCAGCCGTAGTAAGACAGAGTACATGTGTGTGAATGAGAGGGAGGCCAGTGGAACAGTGAGGCGACAAGGAGCAGAGGCCACAAAGGTGCAGGACTTCAAGTACTTGGGGTCCACTGTCCAGGAAAATGGGGAGTGTGGTAAAGAGGTGAAAAAGAGAGTCCAGGCAGGATGGAGCGGATGGACAAAAGTTTCAGGAGTGATTTGTGACAAAAAGGTGTCAGCAAAGGTCAAAGGAAATATTTGCAAGACAGTGGTGAGACCAGCTATATTGTATAGTCTGGAGACAGTGTCATTGACAAAAAGACAGGAGAAAGAACTGGAAGTAGCAGAAATGAAGATGCTGAGGTTCTCCTTAGGAGTGACAAGGATGGATAAGATCAGGAATGAGATCATCAGAGGTACAGCACATGTTGAACAACTGGAAGATAAAGTTAGGGAGGCCAGACTGAGATGGTTTGGACATGTCCACCGTGGTTGTGTAAAGTGCTATATAAATGAATAAATGAAATGAAATGTCCAGAGGAGGGACAGTGGTGAAGGGAACACGAGGGAGCCACCAGATTGTGTCTTTAAACACATACGGTGTCACCCAGATGTAAAGGATTTTAGCAGGGGTCAGTATTAAGCTGACCTCTTTATCCTTAATTAATTTACTTATTCAGATTGAATAGTAATTTCACGGATTCTTTTCTTTTTCAGTTTACCCAATATTTCTGTGATCTTTATGATGGATAAATAAATAAAGCCATTAAGTGACAAGAGACGTTAACTTAGTTTGATATGTCAAAGACACTATCATTTATTTAAAATAAATCAACTAAATTAACACCATTACACTTGATTGACATGATTTCACTTTCTTGTAATTTAAAACGTCAGCACAGTTAAATTACAACACAACAGACATAAATACTGGATGTTAAACATATTTAGTCTGAGGGCTCTTTAGCTTAAATATAGTTTCCAGCTTAGAAATGGAGATGGAGAAATTTAAGAAGGAGAGGTTAAAGGAGGAAGTTATTTATCTTGAGGGTAACCAGAAATGACACTTCCCATCCGACTTCTGCTAAACCCCAGGTACGTTTGTAAACAGCTCTTTACCTTCGACGACGAGTCTGAATAAAGAGATGACACCAGCCTTTCAGATGCACAGAGTCCTTCAGGCCCAGCACGTCCAAGCTGGTCCTTGTTTACGTTTTCAACGTCTCCTGGTTTCGCGTTGGTCATCAGAAAATATGTCAGCTACTGGCCTCTGACTTCAAGATAAACTTATTCCAGGAAGGAATAACAAAGTTTTGAGCTTACGCTTGTTCCAAGTGGACTCATAACAGCATGTTATCAGTCCCTAGCTGGATGACGTGCCCTTAGCGTTTGACCAAACGTCCACCCAGCTCTTTGGGAAAGTTCACATCTCTTTGAAGCTCCCAGCAGACTCATCAGTTCCAGCAACAGCTTAGAACTTAATAGAAGGTCCTGAGAGGAGTGAGACTTGTGTCTTTTTCATTGGTCCGTGGAAGCAGTTGCCGTTATCACGACCCAAGGTTACAGCCCGAGCAGAGGGAAATTGTTTAGGAAAAAGACAGAGAAGCTGGAGTCATTCTCCTGCAAACAACGGATTAACTGTCTTCTTATTTCTAAACAAAACGGTCGGGCCTCTGTGACCCGAGACTTCAACTTTAACACAGCAGGAGTGACACAGTAATACTCCATATTAAAAGAATAACAGCATATAACATATATCATGAAAATGACAAAAGTTATTCTTTTGATCACATCAGCCTAAAATCAAAGATAGAAATAGTCTCTTTTGGTGACTATGTTCTCAGATTACAACTAATGGAATAATTTGTAGTAAATGTCTTGCTTTACTGAGAGGTCAGTAAAGGTCATCTCTGGAACAGTTCAAAAATACACAGGTGTATCAAAGTGGACACGGTCATGCCCACTACATCTCCCCCCTTTTGGAAGTCATCGCCAGTCCTTGGGGATGAGGTCCAACACGAAAGGAAACCTTGAACTGTCTCTGATCTTGAAGTAATCCAGCAAGTGGAAAAGAAAAATCAAAATTATAATCCCATAAAGTTTTTTGGAACTTCCATACTGTTCGGAGGTAATCCCATTGCGAAAAGCTTTTAATCCCTTGGAAAACTGAGTCTGTTAACTCTTGGAAAACAAAGTCTGTGATCCTTTGGAAAACAAAGTCTTATAATCCACAGCGGTAATTCCACAGCAGTAATTCCACAACGATTAGTTTTGTTGATTGATCAGCAACAATTGTTTTCATAATCAGCATGTAGAGGGGATCCCTCGATTGACGCAGAGGAGGCGACCCTTGGATGAAGGTTGAAGACCAAGCGTTGGAGCTGCAGGTCCCCACATCGAAGGTTGTTGGCTGGTTGGTTTCCAGTCAGTGCCACTCTGGTTCTATGTGTCATGCAATTATGTGGTTTTTTAGGTGGGCTTATGATTGGGATTTTACATTAGCCTTACCTATATGCACCTGGTATGTAAGCTATCATGGTTTAGATCAGCTACAATTACCAATTAAGGGGTGGATCAATTCTGTAAAATTAGATATAGGGATCTGTACCTATAAAATTTTGGAGGGCTTCTGTAACGAAGGCCTCTAATTCCAAACTATTCCTCCATTCATTACTTAGTTTAGGTTAAACTAAAATAGAAAAATGAAATATAGTTTGATCTAAATGTCTGTTGTCTTTTAGACGAACGACGTAGGATTTGGTATTCCTAATAAATTTTGAAGTCTATGGCGAGACTCATCAAAATGAATAGATAATCTAGAATAGAAACGATCGAATCGGTTCAATTTAGAAATTGTGAGACCAGTGTAGTTTATGGTACCTTGAGTAGCTTTAAACTACATTGACTCTTCGACGATTGAGATTTAACAAAACGAACTGTATGTTGGCATAGTTAAATCCATATCATTCATTAACCAATGTTAATACAAAACCTTTTTGGCTGGGAGTGTTCAGAACCAAACAATATCTCAACTAATGACAACAGCAATGACTAAACAACAAGGAAACAACGTATCACTGATTCGACACACTCTTGTCGTCAGATTCCAACTTACTGTCCGTGCCGGCTTGGTTTCCTCTAGACTCACGTTTGTGACGCCTAATCAGATCTAGTTGAGCCGCATGATCATCGAGACGGGCATGAAGAGATCGTACGTACTGAAATAGGATCACGATAATTCCGCCCATAATGATGGATGGGATCAATCCCAGCACTAGATTTAACGTGTCCGTGCTAGACCATGCGTAGTTAATTGGTTGAAACCGGGTTCCAGTCTCGGATTTGAGGGTCTTGAGAACTTTGTTTACAGGTTCCACATTGACGATTTTAGTACCTTCGAACCGGAGTTGTTCTATGGTTTGAGGGTCTATTTCCAAACTCATGTTTGTGAAGCACTCGGGTACCTCAAGAGCAGTTTCCCATTGCTCCGGACGGAGGTGGTAGAGCGTCAGTTCACCAATGTGTATAGTCGTCCCTTGGGGGACATTGATCCACATTGTATTGTCCGGTAGAGTCACAAGTTGGTTGGCCGCGGGATGGCCATGGACTATCAACGCGTTTCGTTGGGGAGTGTTTACTAGCCAATGCGAACCAATCCTTTCCGCTTTAGCGGTTGTGACCTGGCGTCGAGGTGTTATCGTCGTCGAGCATTTTGAGTTATCTGGAACGGGTGTGACTCCGCAAATGCCCGTGGCCTTATTCAAAATGAAAGGCTTACTTGTACACAGGTAGTGTATTTCGTGGGTGAGAGTACACATCTGGAGGTTTGGAGCTAAGTAAATTGTGGGGTTATTGTCATGATAAGCGACCACCTTTGGGGTGTCGATTTTGACGTGGTTTTCACCGTGCCAATTTCCGACATTAACAACGTCCTTGAGCCTGTAAATGCCATCAGAAGGAATGATGGGTAGATTGATAAGGAACGCGAATTCACCCGCTTTGTGGTTGACGTAAATCGGGACCGCGGTACCGAGAGTGTAAGCCAGGTGAGCCTGGATTGGTCTTACTAGTTCGTTTGTAGCGGAGTACAGGATGTCAATCACCATCTGCAGGGAGACGAGATAGGGTGGGATTCTGCCAGTAGCTAGTGTATCAACCGTCGAGCTGATATCTCTAAGCTACTGGCAGAGGTCATGCCCACTACAGTGGTTATATTGGTAGAAGGATGTTAGAAATGCAGCTGCCAGGAAAAAGACAAAGAGGAAGGCCAAAGAGGAGATATATGGATTCAGTTAGAGAGGACATGAAGGTAGTTGGAGTGAGGACAGAGGATGCAGAGGACAGAGTGAGGTGGAGGAGGATGACTCGCTGTGGCGACCCCTGAAAAGAGAAAAGCCGGAAGAAGAAGAGGAAGAAGGGTTAGTGGTGGTGCAGAGGTTAGAGAAGGTGAGCCTGTGATCAGAAAGTCATTGGTTTAACTACGTGTACAGACAACATCAAAACATAGGTGGGTAAGGTGAAACACTCACACTGGCCTCCACCCATATTTGCCTCACTCTGGGCCCATGAGCAAGCCCCCTAACTCCCATCATCCACTCCCCCAGGTGCCCCAGGTGGCAGCTCTCTGCTCCACACAGAGGGCTGTGGTAGCTCGGTGGTCTGTGGTTGCATCAGGAAGGGCATCCGGCATAAAAACAATCGATAAGTCTTTCTGCGAGTTAGTTTGTTGAGGTGGCCCCTGAAAAAGAGAGAAGCCGAATGAAGAATGTGTTCTGTACATTTTCTTCCACAGCAGATAAAATTCTTGTCACAGAAGATATGAACTCTACATGAAGATGCACTTGTTGCAGTCTTTATAGCAGCACGGTTAAAGACCAGCCAGGTTTTGTTCCGCAGCCAAACAAACACCTACGCACAGGTCGATGACAAGAGCGGCCACCCCTTTCTGCTCTCTCTTTAACCTATAATATTCATTATAACTGAGGTGAAATAAAGAGATGTTTCGGCGGTGTGTGTATCTGTGTGGGATGTGGGGTCGCATACCTCCAGATGAGCCCTGCAGGAAACAAAACACATGCAGTAATCGTGACGACAGGCGGCTCACCTTCCCATAAATCAAAGGGGTTTCAATCATACCTGTCTCAGACCGAGAAACAGTTCCGCCTGCCCGTCTAACTCTCCTCATCTTCATGTTTCTCTCTTTCTCGCTTGTGCTCAATTATCTAGCAGCTCTTTTGGTGTTTATTTATTTATCCGTAGTTCATGTACAGTATGCATGCACAAATTTCCTCCTGGGGGGGGAGTGAGAGCAGCTTCAGCAGAGCGTGACAGCTAACCCCACCAGTAGTAGGGAGGGAGGTGAAGGAGGAGGTTGAAGAAAATAAGAAAAGAAGGAGATTAATGGTTTAGTTTTTTTTTTTTTTTTTTGCTGGATTTCTTAGAGGCAGGCTTATGGGTTGCTGGTTCATTTCCCAACACCCACGGGGATAGTTCTCATTCTACGATAATTAACTTTTTACATGTGAAAGACTAGGTCTCCTCAATCTTGAGCTTTGTTTTTGCTCATATCTGATTTTTTTTTTAGCATTAGCAAAACATCTTGTGAACCACTGATGAACAAAGTAATCATTGGATGTAGCTGGACTCATCGTTTCTGATGCATCCCACCACCGTTGTATCGTCTGCAAACTTTACAGTATGACAGTCTGGATGGGTAGGTGCACAGTTATATGTGAGCAGAGCGAACATGAGGGGGCTCAGCACACAGCCCTGAAGAGAGCCAGTGCTGAGGGCTGTGATGGAAAGAGGAGAAGTCGTGGATCCTCACAGACTGTGGTCTGTTCGTTAAGAAATCCAGGACCCAGGACCCAACTCGTTTCTCATCATAAAAGTATTTTTAAAATTTTGTTATGAAAATCAGCTGGTTGATATGCATTCCTTTAAGGAATGCTATGTGTTTTGGGGTTTGCTTCATTAAATTTAGTTTCAATTATGGCTAGTATTGTCAGCTGTTTTTTTTTTTCTAATATGGTTTAACACCACTTTATGTGTAATTGTTTTCCTGAGAACTCAATCTGGCAGAAAGTGTTGAGAGGAGCAGATATAAAAGCTTTTATGAGTACGAGCAGATTGTTTTGTGTACTCAGAAGTCACACTGGCAAACAGGCTTTGTATTAACATAAAAATGTCAAAGAAACATGGCAAAGATGTAAGTGACGAGCTGAACTCAAGGCAAATACAACAGAGGAAGAAAGTAGGAACTAGCTGAGGAGCGAAAGGCTTTTTCTTTATTCAGACGTTGAAAAACACAAGGGAGTTGATGGTTTTACACTGAGGGCGAAGCAGGTAAAGGCTGCCTGGAAACTAATTAGGGGCTGTATCACAGCGGCAGCAGGGCCTGAGCCACTTTCACTCAGCACCGAGGTAAACAAAGTGCTCAGCTGCTTGTTGCTGTGACAGACCAGATAAAGGGCTATTTACCTTTCAGTTGTTACTTTTCTTTACAGCCACACGTGTGTACACTGTGTTTGCTGTTGTTTGTTCTGCGGCAGAATGTCAACAGAGAGGCTGAGAGAGCGAGGAACAGAAGAAACTGCAAGGATGCAATTACAGACTTCGCTGTGGTGGAAATGAGGAGGGAGAGAGGTGTCAGCAGAGCAGGGCATCTCTAAGTTAGCCTTGTTATCGCCCGCCGCCGCTGAGGAAGCAATAATGTTTTCTTCCCTTGTCTGTGTATTCTTTTGTCTGTACCGCTCAGAAAAGAATCACTGGATGAACATTTTCAACTGGAGCCAATCCCATTCAAGATGGCCAAAAGAGCAAGGGAACTTTAACACCAGAAAGTTTGTTTATGTTTATGTTTATTAAATTTGTTCATATTTTTTTTACAAAAGAAACACAATACAAGACAATCCCATAAATGATAACATACAAAATATAAAAAATGAAAGGTAGCAGAAAGAAGAATAAATCTTATTATATCTGCCCCTTTTTTCAAACAATCAGATTAAACAATAGTAATCTTCCACCAACAGTACAAAATGACTAACTCTTTCTAATTTTCTAACTAATACAATACACATTACGTCATTTCATTTTTTTTTTAACAAATTCATTTTGATCATTTTCTTAAATGTAAACATTGACTTGGCATTTTTAACTACATTCTCCAAGCCATTCCATAATCTAATTCCCTGGATTGAGGTAGAACGTCCCTTCAAACTAGTTCTGAATTGTGGTTTTACAAACATCTCTGTCCCCTTAAGATTATAACAACTTTGTCTTTTAACAAAATGCATTTGGATATTTAAAGGTAATGCGTTATTCTGAGCCCTATACATAACTGATAAAATATTATAATCTACCCAATCATGGAACTTCAATAACTTCAGTTGATAAAATAATGTACTAGATGGATGACAGTCTATAACTAATTTGATTTTACAGATGCTGAGCTAAAATTTGGTGTAGTTGTACCTGAGAGTCATTCCCAAAACATAGATACTGCACAAGATATTTAACCTTTATTTAGGCAGGTTAATCCCATTGAGCCCCGAGGACTCCTTTACGAGAGACCTGGATGGGATGTTTAAAATTAACATGGACAAAAACCTTGTTAGCATAATATCCCACAATCAACTGAACAAAGTTTAATGAAACATTCATAGTATAATCACTGGGTGTACATAGTGCAGCTGTGGCTGAGTGGTTAGAGCAGTTGTCCTCCAATGCAAGAGTTGAGGGTTCGAATCCACTAGTAGTCACATGTCAAAGTGTCCATGGGCAAGACACAGAACCCCTCATTGCCTCAGATATGTGCCCCATCGGTGTATGAATGTGGTAAAGCACGGATCTTTAGAACAATTTCTTCATTTAGCTTTGTATAGATATAGCAGAGTGCTGTATGAATGGGTAAATGAGGACACAGATTGTAGTGGAAAGTGCTTTGAGTGTCTTCATGAGATAAAAAGGCACTATATAAGTACAGTCCACTACATTTAGGGTGGCACAGTTGGTAGAGTTACCCTCCTCATCTAGCAGGTTGCCGATTCAAATCCCGGCTGGGGACCTTTCTTGGTGGAGCTTGTATGTTCTCTCTGTGCATATGTGGGTTTTCTCCAGGTACTCCAGTTTCCTCCCACAGACCAAAAACATGCATGTTAGACTGATTGGTAATTCTAAATTGTCCCTAGGTGTGAATGAGAGAGTGAATGTTGTTTTTCTCATTTGTCTCTGTGTCCCTGTGATGGCTGAGGGTTTGAATCCACCAGCAGTCACATGCCAAAGTGACCTTGGGCAAGACATCGAACCCCTCATTGCCTCAGATGTGTCCCATCGGTGTATGAATGTGGTAAAGCACAGATCCTTAGAACGATTTCTTTAATTAGCATGACCTGTCCAGGGTGTACCCCACCAACACGATGGCTAGACATGGGCACCACTGACCCCATGACCAAAAACGAAGAAGCCAGTAAAGACAATGAATTGATTGATGGATGGATGTACATATACAACTGAAATTTAATTCAACCTTTATTTATACAGGTTACCGGTATTCCCTTTGAGCCTCTGGGACACATTTACAAGAGAGACCTGATTTTGACAAAGAATGATGAAAACAGTAGACAATCATCAAAGAAAGCATACAAGTTGAGAAGAACAAATGAAAGAAAATGGTACTAAAAACTGCTAGATTGTAAAGCAATGTAGATTACGAAAAATGGGAACATGTCTGCATTGGATTTTGTGAATGAAGATGAAGAAAATGAAGAAAATGAAAATGACCCACAACTAATCTACCTTTGTCAGCAAAAACAGGGTTTTACTTACTGTAAATGACAAATATTGAGAGTTCTCTTCAACAGACAATATAAGCATTAATACATCTGCCAATACAGGCCGTGGCATTCATCTTGAATTAAACCTCTGTCTTCATAGGTAGAATATCAGGAACTGACTCGTTTTAAAGTCAGAATAAGCAAACTGACAGAGAGGGCCGAGATGGTGTAGAGGCAGGGCAGCCGGCTCAGGACCGGAAGGTCCCGGGTTCGATCCCCGGTCACGGCATACCTCGTTGTGTCCCTGGGCAAGACACTTAACCCCAAGTTGCTCCCGGTAGGACTGGCAGTGCCTTGCATGGCAGACTACCGCTACTGGTCTATGAATGTGTGTATGAATGGGTGGATGGCTGGTACTGTGAAGCACCTTGGGGCCCCTCATAGGGAGCTGGAAAGCGCTATATAAGTAAGTTCTATTTTCCATTTATAGAGAGGACCCAAGACTTGATTGAAAATGTAAGTACAGGTAATGCTTTTTGTGAGATGGAGGTATTCACACGGGGGAGTTATCTGCAACATAAGGGAGGTCAGGTAAGTATGGGGATCCGTGGAACAAGAGTTTTCAATAATTACTTTTGCCAGCTCGGAGCATGGAGCAGATTTGAAGAGAAGCGTTGAAATCCCAGAGGAGTAGAGTACAGGTAAGTAGGAGCAGGGCAAGGCAGAAACCAGAAGAGCAGCTTCAGTGTCGACAGGTGGGATTGATCTCAGGTTGTTCCGAGGACTCAAGAAGTAAGGGGTTCCAGATAGACTGAAAGACACTCAAGTAAGGTGAGTATTTGCAGTGGTGGAAAAACCAAAGGAGCATGTCTTGACAAAAACACAAGGAAAAGCACAGACTAGCAGTGGTGGGCGCCAGACCGCTAGGGAGCGCTAAAGCGCTATTCCGCTTACAGTGGACCTAAACTTTTTGTCAGCGTTTTTGTGAATTGACTAACTTTTATAATTCATAAGCGGATTTGTGCTATTTTTATTTAAAATGCAGTACCGCTAATAACTAATTATCTATCAGTAAAAACCAATAAACTTATTTACAAGCTCTTATGCTGCTTGTTTTTACCTTTTTCCCCACCGTAAACAGCAGAAAGGAGGGAGGGTGTGAGGGGAAGGGGGGCAGAGCTGAGAACAGACTCGGCTCTACCATGTAGGTAAATGCCTGGGGGTCCCATTTCAGCAGTGGCCCCGGCCCCGCCTCGCCCCGTGCAGTCACCTACATAACTAACATTGATCCTGCTTGTTAATGTACATTTAACATAAAAATAATTATAGTTACGATGAAAACGTTCATTAAATACGCAATAAAAAAACGGTCGATTTCTTTATCCCCCTACTAAAAATGGACTATTCCATCTTGACAACTTCCGGGTCATAGTTGAACTCAGGGGCTAATTCTGTAGCTGGCTGCGCTCGGTGTCTTCATAAATCCGTAGAAAACCCCGTTGTTTCAAGCCAAATTAACGTGGCCGGATGATTTTATTGAGGGTTTTGTGTCGACCACGCGACGGTGAGTCGTTATTTTTATGTATTTTAGTTACTTTTCATTAAATCTGTTGACTACCTATAGACGCTAACTCTGTGTCTGCCTATTGGTAGTGCTGGGTTACTAATGGATAATCCTTAGAGAACCCCGCTGTTTCAAGCCAAATTAACGTGGCCGGAGGAGTTTATTGAGGGTTTTGTGTCGACCATTCGACGGCGAGTCGTTAGTTTCATGTATTTTAGTTACTTTTCATTAAATCTGTTGACTACCTATAGACGCTAACTGTGTCTGCCTGTTACACCGGTAGTGCTGGGTTACTAATGGATAATCCTTAGAGAACCCCGCTGTTTCAAGCCAAATTAACGTGGCCGGAGGAGTTTATTGTGTGTTTTGTGTCGACCATTCGACGGCGAGTTGTTAGTTTCATGTATTTTGGGTTACTTTTATGTATAAATGCGGTGGCGACACACCCGTGTATTTGAGATTTAAACGTGGTTTTAGGGAATCAAAGATCATTCTATTTTTTGTTAATTTCGTGGCCGAATAGAATATATGTACGTAAAGTATTAAATAAATCCTTTGATTTTTGTAATTTCATCCTTTTAGGATCATTTTTGTTACTTTTCAGTTGGCAGTGTAGTGCAAATATTGATAACGCTGCCGGCTATATATAAATATATATATATATATATATATATATATATATATATATATATATATATATATATATATATATATATATATATATATATATATATATATATATATATATATATATATATATATATATATATATATATATATATATATATAATATAGAAATATAGAAATAGCGGATTAGATTAGCTTCCCCTAATTTTCATAAGACATTTGTGCTTTTGAAATTGTGGACCTAAAAAAATTAATAAGCCTTTTAGAAATTGTGGAACTAATTTTTTAATTAGCGGTGCCCACCACTGCAGACTAGTATACTTAAGGAATTATTACTTGTAGCAGTGACTGTCACAAAGTACCCAAGAGCTTCAGTGATCCAGCATCAAACTGCTGTCCCACAGGAGCTTAAGTACAGCAGTCCTCCATCAGAGAAGGATCAGGAGCAAGTGTTGTGTTGGCTCTGCCCAGCCAATCAGGAGCTGTAGAAGCCAGGTAAAGCACAAAGTGCCCTGAAGATCCACAAAGAGGATGGTATCCACATTCACTCACATCACCTGAAAGGTTGAGTTATTATTAAAGCTGCAGGCTCCATATATTTGTGTTAAATTTGTAATTATGGAGTGGTTTGTCTTAATTGACCTCCCATAACACCATAAGATCATCTTTAAAGCATCTGGTAGTTGTTTTGTTAAGACCACAAGGCT
>JBBPBX010006434.1:15703-26896 GCA_038048925.1 Garcialebias charrua | reverse complement strand
CACATATGGCATTAGATGTCAGCTATCTCAGTGTATACAGTTAAATACTTTGTACTTCCCTCTTTCCTATTTCTGGATTGAAAATCATTAGGCTGCCTCTGTGTCTCTGTGGCATCTGTCTCCCAGTTTTTAACAGGAGAGAATAGCCCTGTCAGGCATCCATATAAACCGTGTCACCTTTTTCTCCCATGAAACAAAGACTCGCCACAATTAAGGAGGCCTCTTCTCACCGCCAATAAGTCCCCTCCTTTATGTTTCTTCCCTTGTTTTTGCTTTATTCCAACCATTTCCAGCAACTCCAGTAGACACCTTAAGTGGTGCTAAGTGATCAAAGAGGGGAGTGCATATTGGATAACGCAATTAGGCTATCACCGAGAGAGAAGCGCAGCAAAGAGACAGACAAGAGAGGGACTGTGAACAGATAATGGCTTGTAAACAGAGGACATTACTTTACACAGATATTATTCAGATCCTGACCTGATACCGGATGCTCCAGGGTCTATTAGCAGACTCGTACCCGGTGGGAGAAGTAGCACTGGATCACGTTAGTTAGGAAATGGGAGAAAATGGCAGTCTTGAACTAAAAGGACATTTCTCAGGCTTCTCTAATTGCCAATATTCAAAACAAAGCTGCAACAGTTGAAAGGGGATGTGAGGATATCTCGTCAAAGAGAGCTTCTTCCTTTTGCCCTCCTCCATCTCTCCTCTCCATCATTGGTGTGTTTAACAAAAGCACATGAGATACTTTTCTCATCATAATGGAGATTGGTGAACACAGACAATGTGTGTGTGGCTGTGCTGCTAAAGAAAGGAAGTTGTGGTTTTCTCTGCCTCCCCCCATCCAGCGCTAAATGACTTGGGTCAAACGGTCAAAATGTAATTATCACAGAGGACGACAGCGATCACCAGTCAGTCTACTTACCTGACATTAACCCCAGACTGAACTAACAGGAGGCCCCGGGCGCCTCGGGGAGCCAGATGCTAATTTGAAGCAGAGTTTGCAGTTGGAGGGACTCGGCTGGGGTAATTGCGGAGATCTAATAGGGATCAGTGCTGTGGGAGCCCTCCATACATCTGCCGTCTGGCTGCAACCCACCACACCTGAGACTCCCGGCTTGGCTGTGGTTGCTCTCCCCTGTAGGCTTTGAAGCCCAGTGACTGCAGCACGGCGCCACTGCTGGCAGGAGTGAAGTGAGATCTGTGATGTGGTTTGATTTGAAGTTGTGTGGGAAGGTTGTGGTGGTGAGACTGCACATACAATGCTGTGGAGAGAATTCAAAAGCTCCCTGATCTGAAACTGTGTAAAGATAACAAGAAAATGTTACCTCTTCAAATAACAATCATGGTTATTTTGCTTGTTAGCAAGGTTTTTTTTTAAAACAAAGTCAAAGTCAAAGTCAACTTTATTGTCAGAACTGCAATATGTACAGGACATACACAGGACCGAAATTGCGTTTCTCTCAGTCCCTCGGTGCAACAGTAACCATCTAAACACTAAACACTAAAACATTTAATAAACATAAGCATAAAATAGTAAAAGTGTAACACTGTCCTGAGTTTTTCATAATAGTATAAAAGTATGAAAATTTACACCAACACTGAAACACCAAACACCCCTGAAACACCAAACACCCAATGAACATAAGCATAAAATGAAATAATAAAAGTGTAATACTGTCCTGAGTTTTTACATAGTAGTATAAAAAGTATAAAAAGTATATCTATAAAATAAACTGAAGGTTCTAGCATTGACATTTGCAAAGAGTGGCACAGCAGCATATAAGTTAATGTACACAGTATATGTATGAGGTAGTTGATGTTGGTATAGAGGCAAAGTGGCATATGCAGTGAGGCACATAAGGCACATTTGGCATCCTTAGATAAGGCTAGTCAGAGCATGCTATATATGTATCTGCAGTAGTATAGATAAAAGTAGTGTAAATGTAAACAGTAGTAATAAATGTAAAGCAGTAGTAGTAAATGTAAACCGTATTAATAAATGTAAACAGTGAATGTAAACAGTAGTATGACTATAGGCAGTAATGTAATACAAACATTAGTGCAAATATGAGAAGTAGTGCAAACTGAATGAGCACATGACCGAGAGTTTAGTGAATAACCCGTTTGATGACACAGAGTCCAGTGTTAAAATCTTTGTGTTGAGTGGTAATGTGTGAGAAAGTTTTTTGTGTTAAGGCAGTTCAAATGGGAGGGGAGGCAGAGCAGGCAGAGTGTTTAGCATTCTGACTGCCTGATGAACAGAGCTGTCTCTCAGTCTGCTGGTTCGAGCCTGGAGACTCCTCAGTCTCCTCCCTGATGGCAGCAGTCTAAAGCGGCTGTGTAGTGGGTGTGTGGGATCACCTGCCATGCAGTGGGCTTTCCGAGTGAGGCGTTTGCTGTGTAAGTCCTGCAGTGAGGGCAAGGAGGTGCCGACGATCTTCTCAGCTGCTTTCACGATGCGCTGGAGGCTCTTGCGGCATGATGCAGTGCATGCACCAAACCACACCGTGATGCAGCTGGTCAGGACACTTTCTATGGCACCCCTGTAGAAGGTGCACATGATGGGGGTTGAAGCTCCAGCCCTTTTCAGCTTGCGGAGAAAGTAGAGGCGCTGGTGAGCCTTCTTGGCCAGTGCTGCAGTGTTCTTGCTCCAGGAACTCGACTAGTATTACTTAAAATAACTCAAAAAGGTGGTCACGAAGCAAAATAATTCTGTACTTTTTTCCAGGATACACAAATGAGAGTTCTGAGATAAATAAATTAAATTATTTATAACGAACATCCTTTGTCCCCAGATGATGAACCTTAGTATCTTTAAGATTTTACAACTTAGCAAGTAGACTTTGACTGTCTGATCCCATTTGTTTCCAGTTTATTTTCAATTCAGTTAAACCTTTATTTAAACGGATAAGTCACATTGAGCCTCGAAGACTCATTTGCAAACGAGACCTGTTTGGACAGACATTAAAACGTGGTGAAAAATGGCACAAAGGGTTTGGAGACAAAAAACAATTCCTAACACACTTTTCATCTTTGGTTGAAGGTCAACAGCGTGATAATGAAAAAATATATAAAACTTGCACATAAGCACATAATGATGTACAGACATGACAGATCAAAGGGAAGTGGAGAGAGAGAGGAGGAGAAAACCTCCGCCCTTGACAAGAGCAAATGTTTAAGTTATATTTGCAATTGTTCGTTTGGCAAGCCCCTCTCTTTATTCCCAACATTTTCTCACTCAGAAATCCCTTTGGACAAAATATTGTGCAAAATCGGTTGATTAGTAATTTTGTTTTTTTCATACAAATTGCTTATTTCAGTTAGAAATTTTAAAAACAAGTGACAAAATATGGAATTAGATTTTTTTTTCACATATGCAACATTGTTCATTGAAATGCTAATTAGTTGGAATTACTACGTTTTCTATCAGTCAAACAACTGTAATAATTAAAAAAACGTTTTTTTTTTGTTATAAAGGATCGATTTTGGACTGCATTTTTATGGCATCTGTGTTGAGAAGGCTCACATGTATCAACTTGTGTCTTAAGTTTGACTCGTTTGAGATTAGACTCACATCTGCACCATGGCTAGGCCACTGTTGCCAGTTTAGACCAGTTTCGCTGCATTTTTTGGACTGTTGCCTTTATTATTGTTCCAATCTCACTCATACCAGCACTTTTCTGCAACCTAGATCATGTTCAAGTTAACCTGGTCTACCTGGTCCAATTGTAACATCCCCGCCACTATGCGTTCCCTTAGTTGTGGTCTTTTTTTGTGTGTGTAATATTTCTTCCCTATTCAAATAAAGGCCATGTTAATAAGTCCTTGGAGCTTGTTTCAATAGTTTGTCTTATCTCAACAACGTGATAGCAAAACCATTTTGTTCCTTCTCAGCTGACCTTTAGCTGAGACTTTAGGGGCTTTTGTGTTCCTGCCTTGGAGAAGTGGTGGGTTTCCCTCTGTTGTTAAGACTGGCTTTGTACTCATATGTAGTGAATCTCTGACATTTTTTTTAAGCAGACAACAACATTATGATTCTAGAGAAAAACCCAGTGGTAGCTGCAGACAAGGTTGACACTTAACAAAACTCAACCATAAAACATTAATATTATGTATTAGTGACAAAATCTGGAAGAAAACTAAAGAGTGCAATTGCAACCAAATTCCTAAACTCTAAAATCTGACGTGCATTAATTAAAAAAATCCCAGTTGAGGTTTCCGAAATGATTGTTCATAAATAGACACAATAATTAACTTGAAGAATTAAAAATTAATTATTGAAAAAATGTTAAACTCTATTTCAAAAGCTACTAGCAATGCATGCAAAAATACTGGTTGGGGCTAGGACTGGACAATCATTTGATATAGATATATGTCATGATATACTTTTATTCAGTAATGATGATATGAGTTTTAAGCACATTTTTGTTATTTCAATAGGATTACAGTGTTTCACTGATGCATTTCTTTATCTGTTGGGGATGAAGTGGCCGCTTCAGTTTCAACCCGAACAGAAAAAGATGCAACACATATGTAAGTGCGTGGTGACATTAGATGTTGCGCACAGCTGGAGTTCAAAAGGTGTTAGAGGTAGCAGGCTAGGCTAATCTCCAACACACATTAAGTTGTTGCTTCAAAATGAGTGCCCATGACCGTCAGAATGTGACTGAACAAACTTTCACAAGTGAAGAGAAAGCAGATGGCATAATTGATTAGAGAGGAATCACTAATTTGGTGGTGTGGAAGGGGTTCGGCTATCTAATATCCGATAAACTGCAGGTTTCAGTCAGTGTGCTGCAAAATGTGTCGGAGGGTCACTATAACTACCGTAGTGGTGGGAACACATCTAACTTGTTCCATCTGAAGAGTTTCCACTCAATATAATATGTTGAGAGTCAGAAGATGAAGCACAATAAAAGTTTGAGCCAACGTGTCCCTGAAACAACACCCCCAGCTGAATCAAAAGAGAAACCATGTTTGCTGCATGGGTTAGGTCATGTTGTCATTTAAAGTTAAAACTATCAACATTGACAAAGTTGAGAGTTTTATGTTTATTTGACAGTGATTTCAACTTTTTAAGGCAAAATACAAATAAAAAGTAAACATTAATTTATCCGTGCAGTTTTTCTGAGGCTTTTATATTGTTTATATCAATATCGGAATTATATCGTTATGACCAAAATTAAGAAATATATTGTGATAAATGTTTAGGCCATATGTCCAGCCCTTGTTGGGGTGTACCTTGAACTTACCTGATACCTGTGTACCTGGTACTAACATGGTACCAACAGGGTTTGCACTGGGTATGTACCAGGTCTTCACAGGATACATACCCTGAACATACCAAGTATGTAGCGGGTACTTATCAGGTATTTAACTGGTACAAACAAGGTACATACCTGGTTTAACAAGGTACTCACAGGTTATTTATAGGATATGTAACTTCAACTTACCAGGTATGTAACAGGTCTTTCCAAGTGCTTACAGGGTATGTAACTGGAAATTACCAGGAATGCACTAAGTACGGACCTTGGACCTCATGTATTAACGGTGTGTACACACAACTTACACACGTCTGAATGTATCAAAACTAACATGAAAGTGTACGTAAATATACTAAAAATGTTGACCTGCCGTGAGAATAAGTATAGATCTACACAAAATGTTTTCGTTGACGATAAAAAAATAAAAAAATACCAAGTGCTTACACTTGCCTAAATACATCAATGTATGCTTGTTTGATCACTTTTTCCTTAATGATTTGAGCATTCATTAAGAATAGAACAACAAAACTGAACTAGATTTAACCTCATACAGAATATCACGTTATTATACCTCAAAATTGATGAAAATACATTCACTTCAATGCAAACTGTAAAGTGTCCTTAATTTTTGTCACATGTGGATGTAAACAAGCGTCAGTGACTGCACACCTGTGAGATGCAGACCTTTGAGGCTCATAAGGTGTGTGAGAATCATGTAATGGAAATTCCATTTACACTAAAAAGAAGTGTCAGAGCAACTTGTGATGATTCCTCAGGTTTACAAAGTCTAAACAGTCACACATGTACTAAAATAGCCTCTTGAAGTTACAGGTAACTTTGCAGCTTTAACATTTTGGTTGCTGCTGAAGAACATCACCAATAGACGAATTGGGAAGAAGCGTGTTTTGGGAAATCGC
Source organism: Garcialebias charrua (assembly GCA_038048925.1). Taxonomy (NCBI): domain Eukaryota; kingdom Metazoa; phylum Chordata; class Actinopteri; order Cyprinodontiformes; family Rivulidae; genus Garcialebias; species Garcialebias charrua. Next base: position 20,715 of record JBBPBX010006434.1, on the reverse strand, counting down.
ACCAACCTGCTAGCTCAGGGGTGCCCAACCTTTTTTGAACCAAGGGCTATAGTCGGCAGTTTGCCGAGGGCTACTCGTCCAGTCTCAGTATCAAAAAACATAATTTTTCATCTCCCTACTCCTCACTTCTTTAAAGTAAATAAAACGGAACGTAATGTGTTGCTAGTTTTATTTAATTAAAGTATTTTATCAAAGTAAAAGAACACAATATTTGAAAAGCACACCATATTTTTTTAAAGAAACAAATAAACAACTGAACTGAACAATATAAAACTCCCTCATTAACACACTAACTATTTACAAAAAGTTACAAAGGTGCAGATTTACAAATCTCCAACAATTTCAAATCTCAATAAAACCTAAATATCAAAACTAGGCAGCTGCTCTGTGCAGCAGGATGGTGTGTCATCTGCAGGTGCTGAAGTCCCTCACTGGTCCAGAATGCTGGCTTCAAAGGGCCATTCAGAGTTCCACCTGGTTATAGACACACACACACACACATTAGGTACAGAAAATGAAGGGCACACCCAAACTGCAAAATAAATAAATAAATAACACTAGCTAGCTAACTAGTCTGGTCTAAAATTTAATAAAAAAACAACATACAGACACATTGTGACAAGTCTATAGGAGACAACTTTTTATGCAAGCTGTATAAAATAAATGTGTCTCTACCTTAGTGGGACTTCTGACACTGAAGCCCCTTTCATAAGACAGGTCGGTCCGGCTTTTATGCGTGTTCAAGCCTCCAACGAGCATTCAGAAAACACGCAAACGCGGTTTGGCGGATTAAATTGACTCGCCTTTGATCCCCCTCTGACCCGCCACGGTTGATAGTATCAGCCCCGGATCTGAGCGCACAGACCCGCTTCTGAATGCAAGACGCGCGATCCGCGCTCAGAATACAGATGCCATCAGTGTGCGACCGCAGTCAACAGGCAGATTTATATTAAAAATGACACGAAACCACTGTATAAACTAGTTTAGCTGTTTTCCCCCCTCTAGCAGCAGCGCAGCGCACTGAGTGTGTGTGCGTGTGAGTTTGAATAGGTTCTATTTGGGGTCTCGTGAACACGTTTGTGTGTGTGTGTGTGTGTGTGTGCGCGCGCGCGCGTACAATTATTTATTGCTGAGGAAATATTTAAAATAACACGACACGACTGTAAGCTAGTTTCGCTGTTTTTCCCCCTCTAGCAGCGGCGCAGCGCGCTGAGTGTGTGTGTGTGTGTCCGCGCGCGCAGTCAGCTGTCCCATTCATTTATTACTTAGGAAATATTTAAAATAACATGACACGACATGGTCATGAGCTTTGGGTTATGACCGAAAGAACAAGATCTCGGATACAAGCAGCTGAAATGAGTTTTCTCCGCAGGGTGGCTGGACTCTCCCTTAGAGATAGGGTGAGAAGCTCAGTCATCCGGGAGGGACTCGGAGTAGAGCCGCTGCTTCTCCACATCGAGAGGAGCCAGTTGAGGTGGCTCGGGCATCTGGTTAGGATGCCTCCTGGACGCCTCCCTGGTGAGGTGTTCCGGGCATGTCCCACCGGGAGGAGACCCAGAGGAAGACCCAGGACGCGCTGGAGGGACTATGTTTCTCGGCTGGCCTGGGAACGCCTTGGGATTCCCCCGGAGGAGCTGCTCCAAGTGGCTGGGGAGAGGGAAGTCTGGGCCTCCCTACTTAGGCTGCTACCCCCGCGACCCGACCCCGGATAAGCGGAAGAAGATGGATGGATGGATGACACTACAACTTGTACACATCTGTCCCACAAAAAATACGTTGCGATTCAGTTCTGCTCAGCTCCACGCCTCTTTGAAGCCGCGCTGCAGCTGATCATATGAACATGTTTCTTTGAGCGGGACGTGCCCGCCTTCAACTGTTGTCTTATGAATGACCTGGGGAGGGTTAAATCCGGACTGGTCTGTGCGGGAATAGCGTGGGTCTGATTTATGAAAGGGGCTTGAGAGGATGAGGCCAGTGTCTCATAAGCGGGGCAGTATGAGGTGGTTGCGAGGCGCAGGCAGGTCTCCAGATGATCATCAGTCATTGTGGATCTGTTTTTGGACTTGATTATTTTCATGTGTGAAAAAGCAGACTCACACAGATAGGTCGATCCAAAAAGTGCTGTTAAGTTCAAAGCACATCTTCGGATGTTAGGATACTTTTCTTCTGACAGCAGACTCCAGAACTCTCCATTCACGCCAGGTGATGCTCTGGATTTGATCCCAATGTCATTTTGCAGAGTCAACACCTCATTTTCAACACCAGAGCTGTCCAGCTGAAACACGGACACCAATTTGGACACAATGTCATCCACATCAACATTTCCAAAAGGATAACACATGTAGCTGGTAACAGGCTCGATGGAGGAAAAGTCAGTAAATCGTCTCTCAAATTCTGCTGAGATGCTCTGAACCTGCTTAGAAAAGTGTGCACTGTCCAGTTGTGTGACCTCTTTCCCTTGGCGCTGTAGCTCTGCCTCCATGTGTGGGAAGTTTCGCAGGTCCCTGCGTTGCAGCCGACTTGTGAGCAGTTGCAGCCTGCTTTTGAAGGTGCTCACAGAACTGATCATGTGAATTATGTTTTTGTCCTTTCCCTGAAGCTCCAAATTCAGTTCATTGAGCAGGCTGGTGAGATCTGTGAGGAAGGCTAAATCCAAAAGCCACTGGGTGTCCTCGAGTTTTGAATGTCCACCATGACCTGACAGCTTCAGAAAATCCCTGATCTCAGGCAACAGCTCAATGAATCTGGCCAGAAATTTACCTCTGCTTAGCCACCTGACGTCCATGTGCAGCAGCAGGTCTGTGTGGTCTGCTCCTGCCTCCTCCAAGTGAGCCCGGAACAACCTCCTCTGCAGACTCCTGGCCCTTATAGAGCACACAGTTTTCATGGCAACATCCATCACTTCCTTCATGTTTAAAATCTTCCCACACAGGGCCTGTTGGTGGATGATGCAGTGATAGTTCAAAATGTCTGGGAAAGCATCATTCTGCTTGCAGAGTGCAACAAATCCACTGGTGTGACCGGTCATTGCTGGAGCACCATCAGTTGTTATTGAAATTAGTTTATAGAGGGGCAAGTTGCTTTTATTAACAAACTCCATAAACACATTAAAAATATCTTCTCCTCTTGTGTGTCCCTTCAAAGGCAAGATGGTGAGCAGCTCCTCTTTTGCACTCATGTCTGCAAAGGCCATTCTGATAAAAACACACAGCTGTGCTGTGTCCACCATGTCTGTTGACTCATCAAACTGAAGAGAGAAACACTCACATTGTTGCACGTTCTTTTTTAGCTGCTCCTCCACATCCACAGCCATTCCCTCACAGCACCATGTCACTGTTTGTCTGGACAACTGCACGTCTTTAATTGCAGCTACGATCTCACTTTTATTTTTAAAATCATGAAAAGGCGCATCTGCAGCCTCAATAAATGCTTCTTTCATAACTTCTCCATCACTGAACGACTTCTTATGTTGAGCCAGGATGCGGCTAACACGGTAGGAGGCGATTGTAGCTGCCTTACCTTTCGTGCTGGGCCGAGTGAAGATCGATTGCTGTGCTGCAAGCTTGTGTTTTAGCTCCCGCACTTTGTGAGTCCGTAAAGAACTTTTAGGAGGGAAATCTGCATCAAAACGTTTGTGCATCGTCTTGAAATGCCGCTCCAAGTTGCACTTTTTGGGCAAGGCAACGCTCGAATTACAGATGAGGCAAATAGACTTTGAATTAGAATAAACAAAAAAATAATCCTCCTCCCATTCTGTGTGAAAATAGTAAGTTTTCGTTTGCTTGTTCGCTAGTTTTCCTTCCATGTTTACTGCGTACTGACATTCACTCCACAGCGCTCTCACGCACCAATAGCTCCACTGCTGAACCTAAAGTCTTGTCAGTCACCACACCCAAAACTCGCGAGACTGTGTCTGTGAGCATACAAGATGGGGAGGGCTGAGGAAAGTGTTGCTGCGCATTGGCATATACTGTAGTCATTCCTCCCTCCACCCCTTCTGCCGGAGTTAGAATGAAGCTGAGCAGCGGAAATGTCACCTCCACCACTTCTGCCGGAGTTAGAATGAAGCTTAGCAGCGGACATTTCACCTTGTTAACAGCTGACAGCCAGCTCGTCAGCTGTTAGAGCAAGGTTGAGCTTCGCGGGCGACTGGGAACCAGCTGGCGGGCGACCGGTCGCCCGCGAGCGACTGGTTGGGCACACTTGTGCTAGATGATGCCTGGCTTTTTGTTTGATTTATTCCTGGGGGTATTCTTTTCAAACTCTGTGCTGAACAGGCCGTAGCATTAGAGAAAGAAACTGAGGAGTCGTGTGCCAATGCCAGTTGAAGTCTTCACCACGCTGTGGTTCCTTACAACTGGAGCCTTTCAGATGGGGTTGGCTGGCATGTCAGGCACCCCCAAATCATCTGACCTCCCATCACAACTTCTCGTTAACTCTGTTCCTGTGTCAAATAAGCACAAGATATTTTTTTCTTTTTAAAAAAAAAAACCTTTATTTATACAGGTAGTCTCATTGAGCCACGATAACTCATTTTCAAGAGAGACCTGTTATGGAGCAGATGGTGGGGGTTAAGAGCCTTGCTCAGGGGCCCAGAGTGGGGCAAATGAAGGGTGGAGGTAAGTGTGGGTGTCTCACATTTTTCCACCCACATTATTTTATGTTGTCGGCAAAGGTGGTAGTACTATATACTAACATTTAAGTACCATATACTATAGTTCATACTGCTCCCTCTTGTTGGAACTTGCTACAAGAAACTCTGAGATTGACTGAATTAATCTCATTCAGTGCTTTTAGATCCAAACTAAAGTTACTGAGGCCAATTCAATGACATGTACCTGTATTAATAGCTAGTTTTTTTTTTTTTAAATAGCTTGACATATTCTTTTAACTGTGTAATTTTTTTGTGTTGTATTTGTTGCTGTCTCTTGGCCAGTAGTGGCCAGGTCTCCATTGAAAAAGAGGTTTTAAGTCTCCATGTGTTTTTTTTTATCCTGGTAAAATAAAGGTTA
>JBBPBX010006433.1:15498-68492 GCA_038048925.1 Garcialebias charrua | reverse complement strand
ATTAAAAAATACTTTAATATATTAATTATTCGAAGCATCTGTGTACAAAAAAATCAAAGCTGAGTAGCTCCTCTTTCTAAAGATGTCTATGTGTTAGCATCATGTCACAATACAGTACCTTTAAAGGTAGGTTATCACCGTTGGTAGCGATGACAGCAGGCTCCGTCTTTAGCTACATGTTACAGTTTAGAGTAAAGGGTAGCGTTATGTTTAGGCTCTTGGTTAGGTTTAGGCATAAGGGTAAAGGGGTTAGGTTTAGGGTTGGTCCTCTGGGTCAGGTGTATGGTTAGGTTTAGGAAAACGGCTATATAAGCTGAAAAAGCAAAAAACAAACACTTCCGGGTTCACAGAAACACGCAGCCTACTCACAGCTATAATAACGCAAATAACGGGCCGTGGCACAGTGGTAATGGCAGTCGACCCCCGATCGGAAGGTCGGAGGTTCGAATCCCGCGTCCGCCCACCATGTGTCGTTGTGTCCCTGGGCAAGACACTTAACCCCGAGTTGCTCCCAGTAGGTCTGGATAGCGCCCTACAAGGCAGGCTACCACTAACGGTGCATGAATGTGTGTATGAATGGGTAGATGGCTCGTATTGTAAAGCGCTTTGGGGCTCCTCAGAGGGGGCTGGAAGGCGCTATATAAATAAGCTCCATTTACCATTTACCATTTAAACTTGCTAACAGGTAGATTGGACAGTTTCGCCGCTATATATGGTTAGACGCTTTTATAATCTTTATACCATACCATACCATTTTATTTATAAAGCACTTTAAACAGGAACAAGTCCACACCAAAGTGCTGAACAAACAAACAAGCACCAGGCATCACAGACAATGAAGTACAACACGAAATACATAAAAACATTGCAGATCATAAATAAAACAATCAAATACAAATCAGCTGGTGTTGAAAGCAACAGAGTAGTGGGTCTTCAAACGGGATTTGAATACTGAGAGGGAGGGGGCCTGTTTGATGAGCAGCGGTAACTCGTTCCAGAGTCTTGGGCCTGCTACAGAGAAGGCCCTGTCTCCTCTGCGAAGGAGGTATGTATTTATGTATTTTATATTTCAATTTGTCACTGATAATAGTAGTGGTTAGGGCGTTTGACTTGGGACCCGAAGGACGCGGGTTCGCGTCCCGGCCACTACACATCTTGGGGTGTCTATGAGTGCACACCTATTTCTCCAGCTCCCCGAGCGCCTTCTATGGCTGCTCACTGCACCACCTGGTAGGTGGTTGGGTTAAATGCAGAGACGAATTTCGTCTGTGTATGGGAAACATACGCAGATGACAAGATTAGACAATTATTATTATTATTATTATTATAATGTTTGCACTGTATTGGTTTGTTAAGTGTCCTTGGGTGTCCTGAAAGGCGCTTTTAAATAAAATGATTATTATTATTATTATTATTATTATTATTATTATTATTATTATTATTATTATTATTATTATTATTATTATTATTATTATTATATGGGGATGATAACAACTGATAACGCCCATTGAATGGACTGACAACATCCGAAGCCGCTGATTAAACGTAGTGCGAAACATGCAATTCAGACATGCTTTACCCTGAGCGTTTAGATGGTGGACGGGGGTTAAGATGCATGAGAGAAGCAGAGCGTGCTCTATCCACACAAGGAGAGATGTTGGTCAGGCTACTTCTTATTGTGCCATTAACTCTAAAATAGTTATGGAATAAAGTGTTTACTTATGTATGAAAAGATAGATGTTTAACAACCCTTTAAAATACACCAAAACATAGGAAATGGCATCTTCTTTATTCAAAAATTTCTGTGGGAAGTCACCCCCCCAGACCCCCCAACCCCTAGTGTGTACCCCCAACACTTCTCATGACAATAGCCATTGCATTGTTCAAGCCAAGAGCCATTGTCAGAACTGTGGGCTGAAAGCACCCCTAAAGAGTATTTTCTAGAATCGCCCCTGGACTGAACAAAACAACACCTGCGAGTAGAAGGGTTGAAATGCTTTAGGAATTTCTACAAAGATCGGAAGAGATTAAAGACAGCAGCAGTGATCAGAGGATCTTCTGTGAGTCCAAAACTTTGTGTCGTTTTGTGAACAGCTGGACAGTTGTTAGCTTCTCTTTGTCCACTTTCACACAACTGGGTTAGGGGAAAACATGAAAACATTTCGCCTGCAGTTGTACGTCTAGAAGAAGAAGAATCCACGGACATAAAAGCAGGTGTAATGACGGAGAAGATTGTTAGTCTTTCTACTCACGCAAAGCCTGTCACGCACACACCTTAACAGCAGGTGTGCGCCTCAGCCTCCGGTGTGAGAGTCTCTCTTTGCATACCAACGAGTTGATGTGGTGAGCTTTATGATTTAGCATCAGATAGGTGCTCCCCTCCCACTACCCGTGTTCTCTGACAGCCAACAAAAAATATACATTTTTGTCAACTCAGATGCTGAAAGTTGTTCTTATTTGATTTTATTTGTCTGAAAAACTCAACTCTTGTCGAGCTGTTATTTTTTATTTCATATTCAGGTAGTCCTCGACTTACGACGGTCTCGAGTTACAACATTTCGCGGTTACGATGCATCTACCATAAAAAAAAAAAAAAATTGAAAAATTATTTTGAAAAGCCGAGTTACGCAGTTTTCGGTTTCCGGTTTTACTTAGTAAACGTAGCTGCGGAAGAATTCTGCCCTGTACTCTCTAAAAAAGCTAAGTCTGGTCCTATGGACATTCAAAAAACAAAACAAAACTGTACTGTGAACGTGGTTTTACGTCGTAAACGAATACGGAGGCTGGACCGAGCTGGACGGCGGTTTTACGTCGTAAACGAATGGAGAATACGGAGGAGGGACGGAGGAAAGGCTTCACCAGTATCCCAGTAGGAAATTAATAATTTTTTCCCTTCATTATGGCTCTCAATTGTATGTGTTTTGATAATTATGTAGGGTACTGTGTTAGGATAGGCTAAGTGCTTGGTAAAATACATTACTGTACGTATAAGGTGCAGTATGTATGTATGTTCCGACTTACGTCGAAATTCGGTTTACGCCGCAGCGTAGGAACGGATCTCCGTCGTAAGTCGAGGACTACCTGTACATACAATCTTCCATCTCACTGGAATGATCATGGTGATGGCCTTATCTGATCCAGGATGACTTTGAGCTTGGAAAACAAATATGCAAAATAAAGCTTTAATGTGGGAAACCATCTTCCCGCAGCACAACACTCTCCCCTCGGACTCCTGATGAATAAACTGAGCCTCCCATATAAAGCAGCATGCTCTGTGTTGTTCTGCAGATTTCAAAGTCAGAGCTCCCAGTGACAAACACTGTGTTTCCATCCATTTTCATTTCGTATTTTGAGCTACCTCGCAAATATGTAAATACAAATTAATGCAGATCAGAAGTGTTTCCATCTACTGGCTTGAAGCGCTTCTACCAAGCCGCGCACAGCGTCATTACGTCAGACGTCAGCGTCATTACGTCAGACGTCAGCACTGCGCATGTCTACAGTAAACAGGAAGTAGCGGTTGAAAACTGAACCCGGCCACACATCTCGTCAAAATCGAGAGAATATTTCAGGTACGTGTTGCTATCGGGCGAGTTGTATTTATTCTGTCATGCCAACTAGTTTTAGCGATGTTACATGTTGTCCGGAGCGGAAACAGCTGAACGTCACGTGACGTGAATTTTCGCTACGTCAGAAATGAGTCGGAAAATGTGTTTCCATTTGTCGTTTAGCGCATCTCAAATCCCAAAAACCACCTCAAGCGAGCGTAAAAACTTTTTAGCGTAATTCAGGAAGTAACCTCGCAATTTGCCGTTTCCATTAAGCTTTTCTGCTGCGCTATTTCAAATTGCGCAGCTAGAAACCTTGATGGAAACATAGTGATAGATGGAATATCACAGTTAGTCTGCTGTGAAGGAGAACAATAGATTTACCCCATAAGTCGCTGCTGAGCAGCCTCCTGGCCTTGAGTGTGCCCCTGTCGCGTGAAGACTTGATGCCATGTGAAGATGGGATGTATTTTGTCAATACGCATGCGCGAGCATGCGCAGTGTCAATAAGCCAATTGCGTCATCATGGAGCCGTGGGATCATCGTACGCTGCAAGTTACGAGCAAAATATAAGTCTGTGAATTGTTTTGTGCACAGTATACATGGTGTTATTGTGTATTTACATAATTTAAAGTGTCCAGTGCATTTTCTGAACCGTTTAAAGTGTGCAGCAGTGCATTTTCTGAACCTTCGTACGTAAATTGTTTTGTTGAAGTTTTGTGTGTAACATGTGTGTGTGTGTGTGACTTCGGAGTGAAAACTACGTTTGTTTATTTAAAGTGTGCAGTGCATTTTCTGAACCGTTTAAAGTGGGCAGCAAAAGTGTGCAGCAGTGCATTTTCTGAAATTGTTTTGTTGACACTTTGTGTGTAACATGTACGCGACTTCGGAGTGAAAACTACGTTAGTTTATGTGCGACCAGTGCAAGTCCGAACCTTGTGAATTTATAAAGACAATATAATCATAATCGACCTGTTCAGATTACTTTTACTAGCATATTTAGTTTTATACCAGCACATTACGATGAAGCGATGAATAACCTGAGAACAGCCTGAAAAGCTCTGAGGTTTAGTATCTACAGTACTAACGTTGGGCACGTTTTATTAAAAGAGGTGGGACACAATCTTATTTATCTTAAATTAGCACAGACAGAGCGTAGCCAAAGCCTTAAGTTTCAACATCAGGTGAAACACAAGGAGGAATAAATGTTGATAATTGCTTTATTTTTATTAGTCACTTTAAAACAGGTGTAATACAAGCAGGTCATGCAGGCACACTGCTGCAATACTGTGGAATAAATGCTGATAATTGCTTTATTTTTATTAATTACTTTAATTGTGTTTTGCAATGATAGTGTGCACCTTCTGTTTTTAGTTTGTAGTAAGCCTGGATGGAATTTTGGACTCTGTGCAGCTCCTACAGATTAAATGTCCTCTAAATAGCTCCATGTCATTTGCACAGTTTCGTGTTGGCCAAATTGTGACATCAGATGCTTAGAAGATGACAAGGACCTTCTTACCAATGGGCAAAGTGGATTCTATGTCCAGGTGAGTAAATGTTGCAATTTTCAGTATATGTACTTATGTGACAGGTATTTGTAAACCTTCATTAAAACATATTGTACATTTATTCTTCCAGGTTCATTCAGCAGACAATGACATGCCTGGAGCTGCAGAGCTGCTCATCTGGACACCAACAGAACATCTGGAGTTGAACTTTTTTTTTGACAAAGATTTTACAGAAAAACAGATGAAACACCTCCATAACTTTTACTTCTCAAACATGCTTACAACAACACATCAAGAACTCTGTATGAAGCTGCTTTGGAGAAAATACCAGTCTTAATTGTTGTTTATATTAGTTTTTATTTTTATTAAAAAAATTAAACTCCAAGGCATAATATCACATTCAGACATATTAACTCCATCCATCCATCCATCTTCTTCCTCGTGGTTTTACGTCATGTCACAGGGGCAGCAGCTTTGAGCAGGGAGTGTCCAGACATCTCTTTCCAGAGCAACTTCTTCCATCTCTTCTGGGTGGACTCTTAAGGCTTCCCAGACCACTCCAGCATGTCCTGGGTCTTCCCTGGGGTCTCCTCCCAGTCTACATGTTAACATACAATAAAATGTACAGACAACAATAAACTAATTATTTTGCGACTAACATATTTGTTTATGTGTTGCTTTGTATGTAATTTTTTCAATAGCAAATTAAATGTTGAAGCTATAAAAAATTAGCTTTTTACAAGTTTATATTTGATGCTATCATATTCAGTTGTACTTCCATTGTCTTCACAAAATGATCAATGAAAGTAACGTGAAAGCTTGTTAAAGTGTAATAACAAATAGTTTTTCAGTTTTCACTTTTTGACGTGATGTGTACTACATCATCCATTACAAAGTGTTATGTCTTACTTTCGACAAAGTAAGTCAATACAACTTGATCTACAACAGGGAGACAATGACACAGGAGCAAATTGTTGTAAACAGGAAACAACTTACACATTTGATGGAGGACATTTTTCAGTAGTTGTGTTCTTCCATCCCTGGATGTGACCACTGACATCAGGCATCACAGGACCACGTTGATGTTGAGCACAGCAACTCTAATGGAACTGTTACCATTGGTGTATATAGTTTTAACAGCTTGACATAAAAAATGACCAATTCCAAAATTGCTCTATTGACTGAAGTACTAAATTATGGTGTGTGGTGTCAAATGCTTTATAAACATCCTGGAAGAAGATACAACTTTCATCATAAATGTAGCTTGCTGTACTGTGCAATATAATAATAATAATAATAAGCATTAGTGTTTTGATTCTAGTGCCTCCACACATGTATTAAATTAAAAATTAGCATGAATTTTCACGTTTTAATTAACTGCAGTCCATGTTGTGATCAAGTACCATGTTTTACTCTCTGCTTACAGAGATTAAAACATTAAAATGGTTTACCACATTTGGAGACACTAAATTAAAAAAAGGGAGTGCTAACCTAACCATTTGTTTCAGCCATCTCTACCATTTGGCTGAAGTTTGTGGGACAAATTAATCCACTGGATGGCACTGTGACAGGAAATGACAGGTTTGTCACTCGGACCCTCGAATCAGGTATTTTATTTATTTTTTTTCATTCAACCTAAATTAAATTGATTTTTGATGTTTAATTTTTTTTATGTCTGTTACTTTTCATGTCCTTTTCCTCATGTTATTGCGGTTGCGCTGTTCATTAAAAAAGATTTAATGTGCCCTCTTTTTTTAATTTTTATCTTGTAATTGCAATTATTTTCAAAAACGCAACACGAAGGGTGCTAGATTGTAAGTTAACCAGCTAGTGGAGGTGTCATACAGCTGTCATCCAGCTAGTGAAGATGTCATACAGCTGTTTCCCAGCTAGTGAAGATGTCATACAGCTGTTAACCAGCTAGTGAAGATGTCATACAGCTGCTACCCAGCTAGTGGAGGTGTCATACAGCTGTTAACCAGCTAGTGAAGATGTCATACAGCTGTTAACCAGCTAGTGGAGGTGTCATACAGCTGTTAACCAGCTAGTGGAGGTGTCATACAGCTGTTAACCAGCTAGTGAAGATGTCATACAGCTGTTAACCAGCTAGTGGAGGTGTCATACAGCTGTCATCCAGCTAGTGAAGATGTCATACAGCTGTTACCCAGCTAGTGAAGATGTCATACAGCTGTTAACCAGCTAGTGAAGATGTCATACAGCTGCTACCCAGCTAGTGGAGGTGTCATACAGCTGTTAACCAGCTAGTGAAGATGTCATACAGCTGTTAACCAGCTAGTGAAGATGTCATACAGCTGTTAACCAGCTAGTGAAGGTGTCATACAGTGGTTAACCAGCTAGTGAAGATGTCATACAGCTGCTACCCAGCTAGTGGAGGTGTCATACAGCTGTTAACCAGCTAGTGAAGATGTCATACAGCTGTCATCCAGCTAGTGAAGATGTCATACAGCTGTTTCCCAGCTAGTGAAGGTGTCATACAGCTGTCATCCAGCTAGTGAAGATGTCATACAGCTGTTAACCAGCTAGTGAAGGTGTCATACAGTGGTTAACCAGCTAGTGAAGATGTCATACAGCTGCTACCCAGCTAGTGGAGGTGTCATACAGCTGTTAACCAGCTAGTGAAGATGTCATACAGCTGCTACCCAGCTAGTGGAGGTGTCATACAGCTGTTAACCAGCTAGTGAAGATGTCATACAGCTGTTAACCAGCTAGTGAAGATGTCATACAGCTGTTAACCAGCTAGTGAAGATGTCATACAGCTGTTAACCAGCTAGTGGAGGTGTCATACAGCTGTTAACCAGCTAGTGGAGGTGTCATAATAAACTGCTAGTTTCTCTGACTGCTCTGAAAACACATCTCTTTAGACTCGCTTAACTCTCCTAAATGTATTTTACATTATTTTGTATTTTATATTTTTTCATTATTCTATATTTCAATTTTTTCCTACTGATGTGTCAACTGTGTTTGTTTTGTTTCTTTAGTTTCTTTTTCAGCTGTTAAACTGAAGAATATACAGATTTCACAGCGGATAGGTGCAGCCGTGGGTTTGTGCTATGCGTATGGCATCTTCACGATACATCCAATCTTCACAGCTATATCCATGCGTTTGTGCTACGCGTATGCCATCTTCATGATACATCCAATCTTCACAGAACACCCCATCGAGCAGACCTTAATAGGATTATTTTGCGCAGCAGGTCATGACACCTCACATGAATGTTGCTTTGAACTAATATAAACTCACAGCACACTGTATTCCCATCACTGCTTTGTGCACAGAAAAAGGCTGTGTGTTGATTTAGTGCACATCTCTCACTGCACAATGCTGCGTTTCATATGCGTTTTGATTAATTACATTCTCAGTTAAAGACAAATGATTTGTCTTAAATAACAATGTTCAGCTTTTTCCTGGATGAGGGCGTTCTCATGACTTCAAGTTTCTCTCTTCAACACATTTAAATGAGCATTGATATGTACATTTAACAAAATATACACATGTTGTGTGTGTGTGTTTTAAAAGCAACGGTGTCAATAGTTCTGCTGCTCCAAAGTGAGGAAAAATACAGAAAAGCACAACTGCCATTGTGTCACATCACACGTTTTCTTATGAAATTTTCTAATTCTTTAGACTAAATGCTACCGTGTTTGAGGAGCGTCTCTGCAACATTCCAGTTCCTCAGATGTTTGTGGTGGTTGATGGGAAAGGAGACCAGTTTAGGCTGCAGCCGGTGAAGTCAAGCGTTCTGTTTCTGTGAAACCACATTAGTATGAGTGTTACAAAATGCATTAGGACACTGTCAATTAAAAATAACCTTTGATTACCCTTCAGATATTTGTAACATATGTCACTTCAAAATTTTAATTTCTGACTCGTTAGTAATAAATTTTCCACATGAGGATCCCCATACCACTGCCACAGACGATCTCATCTTTGGCAGATTGACTCTACTGTCTCCCCGCCCCACCCCCTAAACAAGCAGCAGCTAGATATTTATTTGATCAATACAAACAGATGTGAAGATGGTTTGGACAAGTTGAGGATCAGATAGCTCAGCCTTACTGTGATTTAACCAAAACATCAGCTGACCTGCTGATGACCTTGATGTTTGTGAACGCAGCTTGATGCAATCCTCTTGGGACCTGACATGATCTGCCCCTTTGTCTGGTTTCTTTGTAGTGCTACGTCTTTAATTTCCTCTTTTGTTTCTTGTATTTTGTCAATCTGTTCCTGATGTTTGATTCTGTGTTCCCTGTCATTTCTTCACTCACTCCTCAGCCTACTTCTCCAGTCGCTAATCAATCAATCAATCAATCAATCAATCAATCAATCAATCAATCAATCAATCACCTTTATTTTACCAGGTAGAGCCCATTGAGATCAAGATCTCTTTTACAAGGGTGACCTGGTCAAGTGGTCAGCAGCACATGTCACAGGGTAATTGACAATAAGCATTTGCATTTATCAAAAAAAAAGAAAAAGAAAACTACAATCACATCATTCACACTTGTCCCTAATCAGCTACCTTCCCAGGTGCACACATTTCCCACTCTTCCATGCCTTATTTAAACCTCTCCTCATTACTACCAAAACGTCTTGTCATTGCTTTGTATTCTCTCAGACGTCTCTGTCCTCCTCTGTTTCTTTCCGCCTGATTATCTGTACCGTCCTGTTACCTGTTGTCCAGTTTTGTCCAGGCTCCTTTTCAGTACCACCATAGTCTAATGAAAAATCCTATCTCTGTTGACTCATGTATCCCTACAACTATAAGCAGTGATGACTTCACGAGATTCTTCATAAATAAAATTGTTTCAATTAAAGAAAAAATGGGCCAAAGGGGTCGGGTGCAATGTGGGATGGGTGGTGGCCGAGGGCGGGGACCCTGGTGGTCTGATCCTCGGCTACAAAAGCTGGCCATTGGGACGTGGAATGTCGCCTCTCTGGTGGGGAAGGAGCCTGAGCTAGTGTGTGAGGTTGAGAGGTTCCGTCTAGAAATAGTTGGACTCACCGCAACGCATGGCTCTGGCTCTGGAACCAGTTTCCTTGAGAGGGGTTGGAAACTCTTCCACTCTGGAGTTGCCCCTGGTGAGAGGCGCCGAGCAGGAGTGGGCATACTTGTTGCCCCCCATCTTGGTGCCTGTACGTTGGGGTTCACCCTGGTGAACGAGAGGGTAGCCTCCCTTCGCCTACGTGTGGGGGGACGGGCTCTGACTGTTGTTTGTGCCTATGCGCCAAACGGCAGCGCAGATTACCCACCCTTTTTGGAGTCCTTGGAGGGGGTATTGGAGAGTGCACCTCCTGGGGACTCCCTTGTTCTACTGGGGGACTTCAACGCTCACATGGGCAATGACAGTGAGACCTGGAGGGGTGTGGTTGGGAGGAACGGCCCCCCTGATCTGAACCCGAGTGGTGTTCTGTTATTGGACTTCTGTGCTTGTCATGGATTGTCCATAACGAACACCATGTTCAGGCATAAGGGTGTCCATATGTGCTCTTGGCACCAGGACACCCTAGGTCGCAGTTCGATGATCGACTTTGTTGTCGTCTCATCTGATCTGCGGCCGCATGTCTTGGACACTCGGGTGAAGAGAGGGGCGGAGCTGTCAACTGACCACTACCTGGTGGTGAGTTGGCTCCGATGGTGGGGGAGGATGCCGGTCAGACCTGGCAGACCCAAACGTATTGTGAGGGTCTGCTGGGAACGTCTGGCAGAGTCTCCCGTAAGACGGAGCTTTAACTCCCACCTCCGGGAGAGCTTTGAACACGTTCCGAGGGAGGCGGGGGACATTGAGTCCGAGTGGGCCATGTTCCGCGCCTCTATTGTCGAGGCAGCTTATCGGAGCTGTGGCCGCAAGGTTGTTGGTGCCTGTCGTGGTGGCAACCCTCGAACCCGGTGGTGGACACCGGCGGTGAGGGATGCTGTCAGGCTGAAGAAGGAGTCCTATTGGGCCTTTTTGGCCTGTGGGACCCCGGAAGCAGCTGATAGGTACCGGCAGTCCAAACGGCATGCGGCTCGGGTGGTTGCTGAGGCAAAAACTCGGGCGTGGGAGGAGTTCGGAGAGGCCATGGAGAATGACTTCCGTACGGCTTCGAGGCGATTCTGGTCCACCATCCGGCGTCTCAGGGGGGGAAAGCGGTACGCGACCAACACCATTTATAGTGGGGGTGGCGTGCTGTTGACCTCAACTCGGGATGTTGTGAGTCGGTGGGCGGAATACTTCGAAGACCTCCTCAATCCTACTGGCACGTCTTCCACTGAGGAAGCGGAGCCTGGGGACTTTGGGTCGGGCTCTCCAATCTCTGGTGCTGAGGTCACTGAGGTGGTTAAAAAGCTCTGCGGTGGCAAGGCTCCGGGGGTGGATGAGATTCGCCCGGAGTTCCTTAGGGCTCTGGATGTTGTAGGGTTGTGTTGGCTTACGCGACTCTGCAATATCGCGTGGACATCGGGGGCAGTTCCCTTGGATTGGCAGACTGGGGTGGTGGTTCCCCTATTCAAAAAGGGGGACCGTAGGGTGTGTTCCAACTATAGGGGGATCACACTCTTAAGCCTCCCTGGTAAGGTCTATTCAGGGGTTCTGGAGAGGAGGGTCCGTCGGATAGTCGAACCTCGGATTCAGGAGGAGCAGTGTGGTTTTCGTCCTGGTCGTGGAACACTGGACCAGCTCTACACCCTCAGCAGGGTCCTGGAGGGTGCGTGGGAGTTTGCCCAACCAGTTTACATGTGCTTTGTGGACTTGGAGAAGGCATTCGACCGCGTCCCTCGGGGGGTTCTGTGGGGGGTACTCCGGGAGTATGGGGTACCAGGCCCTTTGATATGGGCTGTTAGGTCCCTGTACGACCGGTGTCAGAGCTTGGTCCGCATTGCCGGCAGTAAGTCAGGCTCGTTTCCAGTGAGAGTTGGACTCCGCCAAGGTTGCCCTTTGTCACCGATTCTGTTCATAACTTTTATGGACAGAATTTCTAGGCGCAGCCAAGGTGTTGAGAGGATCCGTTTTGGTGGCCTTAGAATCACTTCTCTGTTTTTTGCAGATGATGTGGTCCTATTGGCTTCATCAGGTCGTGATCTACAGCTTTCACTGGAGCGGTTTGCAGCCGAGTGTGATGCGGCCGGGATGAGGATCAGTTCCTCCAAATCCGAGGCCATGGTCTTGAGCCGGAAAAGGGTAGCATGCCCTCTCCGGGTCGGGGAGGAGGTCCTGCCCCAAGTGGAGGAGTTTAAGTATCTCGGGGTCTTGTTCACGAATGAGGGAAAACTGGAGCGTGAGATCGATAGGCGGATAGGTGCAGTGTCCGCAGTGAAGCGGGCGCTGTACCGGTCTGTCGTGGTGAAGAGAGAGCTGAGTCAAAAGGCAAAGCTCTCAATTTACCGATCGATCTACGTTCCCACCCTCATCTATGGTCATGAGCTTTGGGTTGTGACCGAAAGAACGAGATCTCGGATACAAGCGGCTGAAATGAGTTTTCTCCGCAGGGTGTCTGGACTCTCCCTTAGAGATAGGGTGAGAAGCTCAGTCATCCGGGAGGGACTCGGAGTAGAGCCGCTGCTTCTCCACATCGAGAGGAGCCAGTTGAGGTGGCTCGGGCATCTGGTTAGGATGCCTCCTGGACGCCTCCCTGGTGAGGTGTTCCGGGCATGTCCCACCGGGAGGAGACCCAGAGGAAGACCCAGGACACGCTGGAGGGACTATGTTTCTCAGCTGGCCTGGGAATGCCTTGGGATTCCCCCGGAGGAGCTGCTCCAAGTGGCTGGGGAGAGGGAAGTCTGGGCCTCCTTACTTAGGCTGCTACCCCCGCGACCCGACCCCGGATAAGCGGAAGACAATGGATGGATGGATAAAGAAAAATCAAACCAACATTCCTAGTATCGCCTTTGGTTCTGTGTCAGATGAGACAACTTCAAAAATGTCACTAACCTGATTTATAGTTGGACTGTTTTTGTCCTGTTGAGCTCTTTTTTTGTCAAAGCTCTTTGAATTGTCAAAAATAATAGCTTCATCCAAACCATCCTTATGTCTATTAGATCCCATCCCAACCAGACTGTTTAAATAGGTGTTTCCCTTAATTAATAATCACAACTAGGATCTGCTTAATTTGTCTCTAACAAATGGTTACGTTCCACAAAGCTTTAATATTGCTGTAATTAAACCTTTACTTAATAAACATAACCTTGACTCAGGAATCCTAGCCAGTTATAGACCTATATCTAAACTAACTTTTATCTAAAACCAGGGAAAACAGTTGCAGGTTAGTTGCGTGATCATCTGAAGGGTAATAATATGTTTGAAGTCTAAAAAAGCTAAGTCTGGTTCTCTGGACGTTCAAAAAACAAAACAAAACAAAGCAAAAAAAAATTTGTAGAAACTCGTCTTTCGTCCGAAAGACTTCCTCAGTCTGAGATCCTGTATTCAGCTCAGTCTTATAAATAGCACCCGCTCACAATGGATCAACCAATTATGTTTGAAGATTTACAGTTAGGGTTTAGAGCTCACCATACCACTGAAACTGCACTGGTGAAAGTTACTAATGATATTCTCATGGCCTCTGACAATGGATAGGTGTCTACACTGGTTCTGTTAGACCTCAGTGCTGCATTTGATACATTTGATCATAATACAGTATTCTATTACAGAGACTTGAATATGATACTGAAATTACAGGAACAGCTCTAAATTGGCCGAAATCATATTTGTCTGATATATTCCAATTTGTAAATGTAAATAATGAATCTTCCTTATACACCAAAGTTAGTCATGGAGTTCCTCAGGGTTCAGTACTGAGGTTTTAGTTTTTGGACCTGAACATCTTAGGAATGAATTTTTCAGTCTTTCACCCTCCTTGGATGGTGTTCATCTGAACATGTCTTTTATCCCCCACATTAAAAACATGACAAGAACTGCCTTCTTACACCTGCATAATATCACTACAATTAAAAACATCTAATCTAAAAATGATGAAAAAAAAAAACTGGTTCATGCATTTGTCATCTAGACTGGACTATTGCAATTATTTGTTATCTGGGTGTCCAAATACTTTCATTTTATATTTTAATTTTCTTGTTATCTGTGTGTTAAATTGTTTTATTTTGTGTCTGTTATTATAAAATGAATGAATCAATAAATGAAATGAAATACTTGTTTAAAAAGTCTTCAGTTGATCCAAAATGCTGCTGCCAGAGTCTTAACTGGAGTTAGGAGAGATCATATCTCTCCAGTTTTAGCTTCTCTCCATTGGCTCCCTGTCAAGTCCAGGATTGAAGTCAAAATATTGCTTCTAACCTACAAAGCTCTCAACATCCTAGCTCCATTTTATATTTGAGATCTTGTTGTTCCATATTTTCCCAACAGAGCACTTCACTCTCAGACTGCAGACTTACTCGCAGTTCCTAGAGTTTCCAAAAGCAGAATGGGAGGAAGATCTTTCAGTTATCAGGTTCCTTGTGGAACCAGTGGTGTAGTCTATGTGATACACAGGTATACGAAGTATGTCCACTAAAAAGCTTAAGAATTTCATTATACCCACTTAAAAGTGCCCAATGATACATGACATGTAGCACATGTCACTGATATGTTAAATGGCAGTTAAATGCTTCTGTAACAATCTATGGGCACGCAGCGCTTGTTTCTTACATTAGCTTATCCAGTGAATTATTGTATAATTAATACTTCTGTACAGGTAACCCCCGACCTACGACCCCATCGACCTGCGAACCACGAGACCTACGAACATATCATATTTAATAAAAATATGAATTTAAAAAAAAAAAAAAATTTTTTTTTTTTTTTTTTGTGTTTAAATGTTCTTAATTTCATGTGTACATCACTTTGTTGCAGCTCTGGTTGTTTTAAAGGCTTTATAAATAATAATTATGATAAAAAAGATCATTTCTGATCATTTTTGAGCAATTTTTGAGCAATCTTGGGCAACAGGAAGTAGGTCTTCAGTTTACACGGTCACAAATTAATGTAGAACACCGGACGCTATTTTAGGTTCAGTCACTGGGGTCTCCGGTCACAAATTAATGTAGAACACCGGACGCCATCTTAGGTTAGCTGCCGAGAGCCGGACGAAGACTGGTGACCAGGATGGCTTCATATGGATTAATTACTAGCTGGAAACGTCTCTGTGAACTTTGTGGATGTCTCAGGCAGCAGCGGATTTATCGCCGATCGTGCCAGGCCGCCGTGCGAACACCTCCGGCCGGCCTGGCTACACCTCCGGCCTGGCTAGCTCCAGAGCTAACACTGGAGCTAACACGGGAGCCGGCCTTTTGAACACTGGTGACCAGGATCGCATCATATGGATTAATTACTAGCTGGAATAGCTCTGTGGACGTCTCAGGCTGGAGCAGCGGCTGGAGCAGCAGCTGCAGATTGATCGCGCCGCCGCTCCAACACTAGCTCATGGCTTGGCTAGCAGAAGCTAGCCAGCTAGCTAACACAGGTCTGGAGCAGCTGCGGTGGCTTGCCGGCCCCCGCGCTGCTTGGCCCGAAAACAATCAACGCATGGCAACCTATGTCGGCTTTGACCATCTCAAAGTAAGAAAATATATTTTTATTTATTCTGTAAATGTGAATAGCAATGTTTAACATTACAGTACACTACTTTACATGCTTAAATGTGTGCGCGCGCTCCGTTAGCATGATAAATAAAGGTTGAATGAATGAATGAATGAATAATTTTTTTTTTTAAATATAATTTTCACCCCCTACCTACGAACGGATCGAGCTGCGAACGGTTCTTACCCCAAAAATACACCACACGCGTTCCAGCTCCGCCCCGCTCCGGTCCGACCTCCGCAGCAAATACGCACCCATTATAATCAATGAGATAAAGTACACTGGCTCCGCACGGCGGCGGTGAGCTGCGGAGAGCGGACGGCAGTCCGTCAAAATTAGAAATTTTTCTATTTCTGCCGGATGACGGAGCTGTGCCGGAGTCAACTTTTGAAGATTACGTCGCACCAACAGGAAAAGGAACGAGCACAACTTCCGTATTTACAAAATAAAATCACCACGGGCGGACTAATCCTAGCTCTATACGGATTTATTTGTACAAAAATGCTGTCAAACTATCATTTATGACTATTCTATGACTAAACTATTATATTTATGACTATGACTACACCTAATAACGCAATACAAGAAATAAATAAATAAAAAAGTATTTTATTCTGAAATGTAAACATCACTTCCTGTTGCTCAAACCATGTCCTGTCGCTTATTTACGAGAGAAGATCAAGGCAGCCTTTACTGTTGTTCTCCTTCTTCCACCGAATGAATTGTTTTGTTCTGACTTCATTATTTATCACTTGATTTATCGCGCAATCTCGCAATTCCCGCGCATGCGTCTTGGAGCGGCGCATCCATGCGGACCTGAGCTGAGCGGAGGTAGTGGACTTTGGACTCGCTCAGCTGCGACCTGCGGAGCGGAGCGGACACGGACCGCGTGTAGTGTATTTTTGGGGTTAGGTCCCAAACTCGTTCGTAGGTCGGGGGTTCCCTGTACTTACTACTTAATACTTGAACATGTTTTGCTTTGATACTGTTTTATAAATTTTACAACATTTTTAATTCAAAGCCAACTGTTGTACAAAGTTTGCTGTTCCTTTATTCAAAAAAGCATCAGAGAAATATAGAAATGTTCAATATGCTCAAAAATCAAAAAGAAATTGACGATTACATTGTACTAACCAGTGTACTTTGGTTTCTAAGCACAGCATATGGACCGACCGCGGTATAGTTAGTTTTACATTGGACATTCACGCTCCTTGGCTTCAACGGTGTCCAACGTAAAACTAACTTTACCGCAGTATACCTACTCAAAAAATGTAGACTGCACCATTGTGTGGAACCAACTTCCAGATTCTGTCCGTAGGGCTGACACATTGTCCAGTTTTAAGACTGGGCTTAAGACTTTTGATAAATCCTATAATTAGGGTTGGCTTATTAGACCATTGGAGGACAAATTAATCTCATTTCTTTAAAATACATTGCATGCTTAATGGTTAAATTAAAAGTTGTACAGGTTGTCCCCAACTTACGAGCGAGTTCCGTTCCTACGAGTCGCTCGTAAGACGAAAATGTGTATGTCGGAACCCGAAACACGTGACGCTCGTAAGTTTGAATTTTTGGTCGTAAGTCGGAAAAATGTATGCTAGCGCTGCGCCGAACACCCGTTTTTCAACACAAACGTACATACTGGTTCATAAACATGCACAGAACTTTGTTTACAAACGGTTAGCTAACACACTTTCATCTAAAAACACATACCAGTGCTGTATTTTCTGTACAACTTTACTGTTCGTTAGTCCGCTCATAAGTCCGGAACCTCGTATGTCGATGACGTCGTAAGTCGGGGACCACCTGTATTGCCAGAGGCTAGCTTAGCACTACTTCTTGTTGTGCCGTGCTCTCTAAAATACTTACTGAATCAAGTGCTTACTTATGGAGGTAAATGTAGATGTTTAAACACCCATTAAAATACACCAAAATTGCAGGAAATGGCACCTACATTTAAAAAAAAATTCTGGGGGAGAACGGCCCCCCCATTTTGCAAATGCTTCTGACGCCAATGGCCACTGCAACGTTGTTCAAGCCAAGAGCCATTGTCAGCACTAAAGTCAAAGTCAAAGTCAAAGTCAACTTTATTGTCAGATCTGCAATATGTACTGTACAGGACATACACAGGACCGAAATTGCGTTTCTCTCAGTCCCTCGGTGCAACAGTAAACATCTAAACATTGAAACACTGAAACATATAATAATAGACATAAGCATAAAATAGTAAAACTAACACTGTCCTGAGTTTTTGCATAGTGGTATAAGAGTATGAAAATTTACACCAACTCTAAAACTAAAACTAAAACATTAAACATTTAATGAACATAATACTGTCCTGAGTTTTTGCATACTAGTATAAAAAAAGAGTATAAAAAGTATAACTAAAATAAACTAAAGGTTTCTAGCATTGACATTTGCAAAGTGGCAAAGCAGCGTATGAGTTAATGTGCACAGTATATGTATGAGGTAGTAGTTGATGTTGTTATAGAGGCAAAAAGTGGCATATGCAGTAAGGCACATTGGGCATCCCTAAATAAAAGGTCAGATTCTTGAATTACCCATTACTCTCCAAGATGGCGGCTGTGCAGAGTGGATGTTTTTAGTCGGGCTCCTGCCAGTACTACCTCCAAAGGAGTATTTGGAGAGCTTGTACTTGCAGTTTTTTGCGCTGGATGTACAGAGAGGAGCGCTGAAAAAGCTGCGGAAATTGGACTGGAACATGCGATTCAGAATTATGAATCTACAAGCCAACGTGTCCGTGAGTTTTTGCCGAGAGTTAGCCTAGCGTAGCTACAAACCGGGCTAATCAAAGCTAACCGAGCTGGGTCACCGTAACCGGGTGCCGTAGCTGCGAGCTTCGTTAACAAATAAACCGGAAAATACGCTGGTTTGTTACGAAGAAAAGCGGGCTGGCACGCTGGAGGTGCTTTGTTGCAGCGAAAGAATACAACAAAGCACGCTACAGTGGTAGCGCGGTGGTACACTTGGGCTGAGCGCCGTGAACGCCGCCTGGAGTTTGTGGGCCGAGCGCCGTGAACGCCGCCTGGAGTTTCGAGCTGGGCCGAGCGCCGCGAGTGGGCCGAGAGCCGTGAACGCCACCTGGAGCTTCGAGCTGGGCCGAGCGCCGCGAGTGGGCCGAGAGCCGTGAACGCCGCCTGGAGTTTCGAGCTGGGCCGAGCGCCGCGAGTGGGCCGAGAGCCGTGAACGCCGCCTGGAGCTTCGAGCTGGGCCGAGCGCCGTGAGCAAGCTGGAGGACCGCCGCCTGGAGCTTCAAGCTGGGCCGAGCGCTGTGAGAGAGCCGGGGGACCGCCGCCTGGGGCTTCGAGCTGGGCCGAGCACTGTGGGCGAGCCAGGGGACCGCCGCCTGGGGTTGGGCTGGTGTCGGAGCTGCGCCTGGAGCTACTGGAGCTACGTGCTGTGCTAACTGGGCTACATTGGATCTAGCGAGCAAAACCTCTTTGGATAATAGAGCTGATTGCTGCAGGCTGCTGAAACTGTGAGTTCTGTTCTAATAACTGCTGATCTGGGTGCACCATCGTTAGGCCTGTGAGCCTCATGGAAGGACCACGTGGTTCAGCAAACAAACCAGAGACCTGCTACCATTAGATTACAAACTCTGTAAGTATGACGAGAAGTAAAGGACAAAAGTCACTAGACTCTGTAAATATGAGAAATAGAGGACAAAAGTCACCAGAACCGGAGGGAAACAACTCAGTAGAAATGCAAGACTTTAAAGAATCGCTCAACTTTATGAGTGGACAAATAGAAAACGTAACAAAAAAAATGGATTCCCAGGCCGGTCTGGTTAAAGAAATAAGAGAACTGAAAGAACTGATAATTAGCAAAGACAATAAAATTGCTGAACTAGAACGAAAAATAGAGGATTTAGAACAATACACAAAGCAAGACAACGTGGTGATCTCAGGACTTGATGTTAGTAAGTGTCGGACACATAAAAGAGCTCCTAATAACAGTGACCCAAATGAGAATGAATCTCAGGAAGAACAAGAGACTCTGGAGGAACATGTAGTTACTTTCTTACAGGACATGAACATTAACATAGATTATGGGGACATTTCGTTCTGTCACACCCTGCCCAGTAATTCACCTAGATTCAAACCGTCTGTAGTCGTCAAGTTCATTAGCAGGAATACAAAAAAGTATGTTATGCAGAATAAATTCGGCAGCATGGTGGCACAACTGGCAGAGCTGTTGTCTCTCAGCGAGAAGGTTGCCGGTTCAAATCCCGGTCTGGGGGCCTTTCTGGGTGGAGTTTGCATGTTCTCCCCGTGCATGCGTGGGTTTCCTCCGGGTACTCCGGTTTCCTCCCACAGACCAAAAAACATGCATGTTAGGCTGATTGGTGACTCTAAATTGACCCTAGGTGTGAGTGAGAGAGTGGATGGTTGTTTGGTGTGAGTGAGACAGGTCCCTCTTGTAAATGAGTCCCCGTGACTCAACGAGGCTAGCCTGTATAAATAAAGGTTGAATGAATGAATAAAAGAAATCTGCAGGGATCAAAAGTTTACATAAATGAACATCTAACCAAAAAAACTGGAAAAATTGCAAAGGAAGCAAGGTGGTTAAAAAACAAAAACAAAATAGCATCAACATGGACAAGAAATGGATACATCTTTATCAAAACAAAGGAAGGGTCTCAGCCTAAAATGATAAAAGAGCTGACGGATCTGGATGAACACAGGAGATGAAAAATTACAAATCAATGAAGCAACTCACACTCAAAATGGATAAAATATACAGTGAAATGAACAAATACATTAGAACATGACAACATACGAAGACTCAGAACCTAAAATATATAATGTTGAAAATGTGATTGATGCAAATTTTTTTCCTGTAATAAAAGATAGCGAATATTATAATGAAGAGCAGTTTAATGACATCAATATATCAAATGGAGTTCTCTCTATTATTCACTTTAATAGCAGAAGTATAAATGCAAACATATCCAAAATAACAGATTACTTAAAACAGTTAAATAGAACTTTTACAATAATAGCGCTGTCAGAGACATGGCTCAATGATGATAACACAAGTAATATTCACATCGAGGGGTATGAATTATATCATATGAACAGAAATAATAAAAGAGGTGGTGGAGTCGCTCTATTTGTCAATAATGAAATAAAATGTAAATTAAATAGTGAAATGTCAATAATAGTTGATAATATTATGGAAATGATAACAATAGAAATAATAAACAAAAACGATAAAAACATAATAATAAGTTGTGTATATAGATCACCAGGAGCAAATATAGAAATATTCACGGATAAAATCTTGGAGCTAATGGAGAAGAGTTTTAATAAAAATGTTTTTTGTGTGGAGACTTTAACATTGATATGGGAAATAAAACAGATTCAAATAACATAAGCACATTTATAAACTCAATGTACAGTTTAAATATGTATCCATTGATATCAAAGCCAACAAGAATTACAACTCATAGTGCCACAATAATTGATAATATTTTCACAAATATAACAAATGGGGACGTGATAGGTGGTATCTTAACGACCGACTTAAGTGATCATTTACCAGTTTTCACAATCTATAAAAATGATCAAAGCATCACAAAAGCAGTCACAATGAAGAAAAAGATCATAAACACGTCAAAAAAAGTTTTGGAAAAATTGAAAGAGGATCTAGATAAACAAGACTGGAATGATGTGTATGTTGATGATGCGAACAGAGCATATGATGAGTTTATGAATATCTTGGAAGCTCTGTATGAAAAGAATTGTGTGCAAACAAATTACACAAAGAGAAATACGATTGATCAACCATGGATGACAAAAGGGTTGAGAAATGCTTGTAAAAAAAAGAATTATTTGTATTCATGTTTCTTGAAATTGCGAAGTCAGAGCGCTGAAGAAAAATATAAAAAGTATAAAAATAAATTAGTAGGGATTATAAGGAAACATAAGAAAGAATATTATAGTAAATTATTAGATAAAAGTAATGGTGATATGAAAGCAACATGGCGAGTAATGAATAGTGTCCTGAAGAATCATAAAGCAAAAACTGGTATTTCAAAATATTTTGTAAAAGACAACGATGAAATTCATGATGAAAATGAAATTGTAAATGGATTTAATCAATATTTTGTGAATGTTGGATCAAGCCTTGCAGCTAAGATACCAAAAGTAGATAAAAATGTGATCCACTCAATTACAGGTTGTGCAAATAGTATTTTTCTAAATGGAACTAACAAAGAGGAAATAATGGGCCTCATGCAAGAACATGTTTGTATTTTTATCCTAAATTTCTCTTACTTTTGTTCGTACGAAGCGTTCGTACGAACATGCCACGTCAGATTCAACAAACTCTTCTATCCTCAGGAAAAGTGTGTAAATGAGCTGCGTAAATATAATGAATTGCACCTGTTCTATCCACCTGCTCGTGCACGCGGAGAGGTCATTTACATAATTCCCACCCCTCAAAACACCATATAAGGCTACGTTTCCTGCCTCAGAGAGCAGGAAGTGTCCGTTCATAAAATGACAGCGAAAAGTAAAAAGAAGAACTTTACGGGTGCGGAGATTGAAGTTCTGCTCTCCGAGATCGAGAAAAGAAAATCTGTCCTTTTTAGCAGCGTCACTCATGGGATTAAAGGACCAGCTAAAGCCAAAGAATGGCATGAAATAACCACTGCTGTTAATGTTGTGTCTCCCGTGGGTCGTACAGTATCAGAAATCAAGAAAAAATGGTTTGATCTGAAAATGGCTTCAAAAAAACGTCTCGCCGCAGCACGGTGCTCTATGACTGCAACAGGAGGAGGTCAAGGAAAAGTCTGCGTTACCGAGATGGATGGAAAAATAAATGTCATGTCAAAACTCCAATTGTGCGCTCAACTACAGCACGAGTGCGTGTATGCAGCTTATTACACAAGCGCTCCTGTCTTGTCTGAGGGCTGTTTAGAGGTGTCATAAGCCATGGGGCTAATGCATAGCCTCGATCACCTGTGGAAAATAGTGAGTTATAGGTAAATGATCAGAGAATAATTCCAAATCCTCAATTACAAATTAAAAAGTTACCAACAAGCCAGCCATCTCCATGCGCACCTTGCGCAAGACGCGTGCCAACAGCACTGTTTTGCAGCACAAATGAGTCATGCGCTCCTCCTGGCCATCGCGCAACCACATTTAGCAGGTTATATTTCGAATCAGATATAATTTGGACATTTATGGAGTGGTATTGCTTCCGATTGAGGAATGGGAATGCGTCAGGTGAAGGTGCTTTGATCCGTATGTGTGTACAGTCTATTGCTCCGATGGTGTTTGGCAGTCCAGCAATAGCATGAAAATCAGTCTTAATTTGTACTTGTTCTGCGGCGGTGTATGGGAATTTTATGTACCTGGGTGTTAATTTGAGGAGGGCTTTGATGACCAAGGGGAGCGCACGACTCACCGAAGCCTGCGACACACCAGACAAATTAAACTTAAAATTATAATTCTAATTCAAACAGAATAACCTATTGTCAAGAATAATTATGGTGCGTGATTTTTTTAAACCCAAAATATTTTCTAAATAACGAAGTATAAAGTTATTAGTGGAGAAAATCCGTCTGGATAACAGCAGACTGACTGCTCGTAAAATATACGACAGGTCTGGACCACACGTAAATTTTGTTCGTATCTGAAAAAAATCTTAGAATACGAAAACTTTGTTGAATGCCACAAATGCTCCTAAATCACTCGTACGCACAGTTTAAGAACAAATCTGTGCATACGAACGGTTCTTGCATGAGGCGTGTAGTAAAACATCTTACAGACAAGAGATCAAAGGACTGGGTGGACATGGATATGATGTTTGTGAAGGACATAATGAGCCATGTTATTGAGCCGTTCACATACATATGTAACTTATCATTTTCAACAGGAATATTTCCAGATAATATGAAAGTAGCTAAGGTAGTTCCTCTTTTTAAAAATGGTGATAAATGTGTGTTCAACAATTATAGACCTATATCCTTGTTACCACAGTTTTCAAAAATTCTTGAAAAACTATTTGTAAACAGACTAGATCAATTTATAGATAAACAAAATATTCTAAGCAACAGTCAGTATGGGTTTAGATAAAAAAAACTCTACATCAATGGCTCTCATGGAATTAATGGAACAAATAACTACTGCTGTCGATCAAAAACAATATTGTATCAGTATTTTTGTTGATTTAAAAAAAGCATTCGATACTATTGATCACACCATTCTCCTTGAAAAACTGAACAAATATGGTATTAGAGGACCAGCATTACAGTGGGTATCTAGCTACTTAAAAGATAGGAAACAATTTGTACAAATAAATGATGTAAGATCTGACCTCTGTAATATCACATGTGGAGTTCCCCAAGGCTCTGTACTTGGACCAAAGCTTTTTATTTTATATGTGAATGACTTGGTAAATGTGTCAGGACTCCTTAAATGTGTACTTTTTGCTGATGATACCACTTTTTTCTGTTTAGGTGAAGATATAGAACAAATGTTGGAATTGATAAAGACAGAATTTGTCAAGATACAAACTTGGTTTAAAATAAATAAATTATCATTAAATCTAGAAAAAACTAATTACATGATATTCGGTAATAAAAAGAAAACTGTTGATGTTCCACTCAAAATTGAGGATGTTGAGATTTGTAGAGTGAGTGAGGTGAAGTTTTTGGGTGTTATCATTGATGACAAACTGACATGGAAACAACACATAAATTCTGTAAGAATAAAAATAGCTAAATCGATAGCAGTACTGTACAAAGTCAGAGACCTATTGAATGATAAAGCTCTGTATTTGTTGTATAACACAATCATTGTTCCACACTTAATCTATTGTATTGATGTTTGGGGGAATGCGTGTAAAACAATCACAAAGCCTATTTTTGTATTACAGAAAAGAGCTGTAAGAATTATCACTAGAAAACATTACCGTCATCCATCAAGTACATTATTTTATCAACTGAAGTTATTGAAGTTCCATGATTTGGTAGACTATAATATTTTATCAGTTATGTATAGGGCTCAAAATAATGCATTACCTTTAAATATCCAAATGCATTTTGTTAAAAGACAAAGTTGTTATAATCTTAAGGGGACAGAGTTGTTTGTAAAACCACAATTCAGAACTAGTTTGAAGGGACGTTCTACCTCAATCCAGGGAATTAGATTATGGAATGGCTTGGAGAATGTAGTTAAAAATGCCAAGTCAATGTTTACATTTAAAAAAATGATCAAAACAAATGTGTTAAAAAATATATATGAAATAGCGTAATGTGTATTGTATTAGTTAGAAAATTAGAAAGAGTTAGTCATTTTGTACTGTTGGTTGAAGATTATTATTGTTTAATCTGATTGTTGGAAAAAGTTGGTTGAAGATTATTATTGTTTACATGGTTGATTATTGTTGTTTAATCTGATTGTTGGAAGTAAGGGGCAGATATAATAAGATTTATTCTTCTTTCTGCTACCTTTCATTTTTTTATATTTTGTACACTATCATTTATGAGATTGTCTTGTATTGTTTCTTTTGTAAAAAATGAACAAATTTAATAAACATAAACATAAACCCATGATTCTCAGTCATCAATAACACAGCAAATCTCGATGAATATGTTAAATAAATACCGGATATAGTAAAATATATACTTTGTGATGATTATGAAGGGATAATATGTTTCATCTAAAGCCCAGAGCCTAAAGCAACAGAAGACAGTCGGTGAGTAAAGCTGATATTTTAGGTCAAAACAGGAGGAAGTGCTCAGTAGATGAGAGGTCAGAGTGGGTCACGACAGTCATGTTCAGAACCAAACCTCACTGATGTGTCGTTCGCACGCAACCAAGACAAGGCAAACGTGTTGCTGTTTTGGGCTTGGTCTATGTACAGGGTGTTGACTCGAGGATTTAATGTATGTATCTGTGTGCGCGCGTGTGTGTGCGCGTGTGTGTGTATTTCATCACTTTCCTCTCCTTAGCAAGGGTGAATACCAGATTAGTAACTGAGCCAANCCCTTCCATATCCACCCTCCTCTGTCTGCAAACCAAAAGCCAGTACACCGGTGCTCTGCAGCAGAAACAATAGTTGCGTGCGGAAATATCTCGGTCATCTATCTTTCTGTCACTTCTCCCTCTGAAGCTGAGCACAAAGGTGTCATAAGTGAACGTGTGAAAGCGAGACCAAGGAGGGAGACATCAGTGAAGAAGAGAAAAATCTTCAGAAAGCGTGTTTAAGTGGAGTCATGACCCACACTGGCAAAAAGCAAAAACACAAACTACAGCTGTTGCTCTCAAGTGGAAATCCAGCTGATGGAAACAGAGGTTTCATGAACGGATTAGCATTTACAAAAAGACTAGGAGATCCTTTTTTAAGATGCTTTTTTTTTTTGGCTTGCATTTTGGATCCTATAAAACACCTGATCCATTGTGTTCAACTAAAACAATATGCAATTACCCTAATAAAGAACTTTGATGAGCTTTTTAATTAAATTCTTTGCCAACATATTGTGAAACCCTACCTGCTTAACAAGGTTATTTGGCATCAAATCAATAGTTAAAAAAAAAAACTTTCCTCTGCACTCTTATTGAGAAATTCTGCTAATTTCCATGAAAAACTCAAATGTACTGTATATGATAATTCCCATGTAATATTTGAAACACTTTAATTTGAAGGCTTGTTTATTTCCTATGCCAGCTTTATTTAAATCTGCTTCTGACCTTTTAAATTATTATGAGCAAATGTTATATTTGTATTTTTATATTTATGTTATGTATGTGTATGTATATGTATGTATATGTATGTTGTATTTATATTTGCATTTGTTGTTGGATGTAACTGGGAACCTGTGTACATAATCTCGTTTTCATCACATGTACCACATGCGGTGCAAATGACAATAAAGACTCTCTGACTCTCTGACTCTGACTCTTTAAAGGACAACACCCACCATGACAGTAACAATTCACCATATTGGACAATTACTGTAGTAGAATATGATGTCTATTTTCATTTTTGCAATTGGGCCAGGCGAGCGTAAAAAAACAAAAAACAAAAAAAAACTAGTCCCGGATGAATCCGGAAACCCGGCCAAAGATTGCCGAAGTGTGAAATCACGTCATTGAAGTCTCCACCCAGAAGGCAGGAGTGAGTTCGCCATGGAGGTTTATGAGAGAACTGCAGTTGATCGTGTCCTACGTGGATGCGTGATCTCTAAATATTTCCTGGTGCAGTTGTGTTTACAGCTGGACCAGCGCTCCGTTTTTATTTATTTATTAGAACTTTTTAATAAGATATAACACCGCTGCGGTTAAAACGCTGCTCTCACTCACTCCTCTGCCCGCTGCCTCGGAGCCAGCTGCGCATCTTCTCCCGGCTGCGTTCTGCTGGTCACCTTTGAAATTCCTTCGCGCTGCGGTTAAAACTGTTGCTGCTCTCACATTTGCTCCTCTGCCCATGAGAGGAGCCAGCCGCGTGTCTTCTCCCGGCTCCGCGTTCCTTCGTGGTGCCGACTCAGGCTCGGCTCCGTATCCAGCCTCTGCTCCGTATCCAGCACGTGTGCTCAGAGCTCCTCTGCGGCTGTCTTTTTAATTCTGTACTCCCGACCTGGCTGTCAGGTCACGGGGAGAGAATAAAAAGTGGGTGCACGCTCAGAATATGACATCAGTGAGTGACCGCGGGATTAATCAACATGCAGATTTATTAACAAGGGAATATTAAATATGTTTCGCTTTTTTTCCCCTCTGAGCAGCGGAGGAAGGTGGTGCTGCTGCTGATCAGCAGACAGTTGTACAATTATTACTGAGGAAATATTAAAATGACACAACACGACTACTTGTAAAAGTCTGACGTTTGTCCCACACATCGTTTTTATTAGTTGTATTCTCTGGTCAGAAGTTGATGCATGCTTGTTATAACTCCGCCTATAACTCCAAGGCGGAAACTTCAGTGATGTCAATGCCCATATATGGAGAGGGGCAGATTTTCCCGGAGCTGCATGCTAAAATCTGCTATAAATCATGAAATAACACATTTAGCTTTATTTCTCTACAATATAAATAAACGCTCCTGTTTTATTTTTAAATAAACTAATAAATATTAATGGCGATGCAATTTGAAAACATGGTGGGTGTTGTCCTTTAATATAATTTTGCAAGATGTGTGTCTTTTAATAGGCCACCTTAGATGTGATTGACTATTTTTCTACAACAGATCGTCTTTGCACACAATACAAGTCATGCATAATATATAAGAGGAAGAGAGGGAAGCGGGCCGCGCGTTGGCCCAGCTAAAGGCTAGAAAAGCATTGATTCCTACTCTCTTTCTGACCAGTATCTGCTCACTGAATAACAAAGTGGACTTGTTACATCTGAGGATGAGTGTTTCTACAGAGATGAAGAGCTGTGCTGTTCTTTGCCTAACAGAAACCTGGCTTAACTACATGCTGGACTCTGACTTCCAGATCAACTGTCTTCATTCTGAGTGGATCGTGAACATCGGTCAGGATAAACACGGGGGGAGGACTCTGTGTGTTTGTGAATGAAGGAAGCTGTGGAGAGCTGGACTTTGGAGCTCTGTCCTGAGGAGCTTCTATCGTTGTGGGTGGAGAGCGTTCTCTGCCCATGCATCACCGTGTGGCACGGCATGGCTCTGCTGTGGGAGGCTGCGATTGTGGGGAGCAGCCTTCCTACCACTTCAGACCTCTACACATCACGATGCAGGGGGTAGGCGCTCCGCATCATGAAGGACTTCACTCATCCGGCACAGTCTGTTCCAAACACCGCCCCCACCCCGACCTCAAGCAGGTGGCTGAGGATCATTCAGAGCAGCTGTCAGACTGCTGAACTCGGACTGCACTTAATTCAGCTTAATTCAGCCTCATCTTACATTTTTTAAACTTTACTTATTTATTTACGCATTCACACGCATGCACCCCCCCACACACACACACACACCCACACACACACACCCACACACATATATGTGTGTGGGTGTGTGCATGTGTATATGTGTATTATACTCTTTTGTATTTATTGTATTTATTGTATTTATTGTATTTATTATGTATTTGTTAATTGTTAAGCTTCTTGATCTGGGACCTGAGTCTGAATTTCGTACAATAAATATGCAAATGTAAATGGTAAATGGAGCTTATTTATATAGCGCTTTCCAGCCCCCTGTGAGGAGCCCCAAAGCGCTTTACAATACCAGCCATCCACCCATTCATTCATACACCGGTAGTGGTAGCCTGCCTTGCAAGGCGCCATCCAGACCTACCGGGAGCAACTCGGGGTTAAGTGTCTTGCCCAGGGACACAACGACACATGGTGGGCGGGTGCGGGATTCGAACCTCCAATCTTCCGATCAGGGGTCGACTGCCATTACCACTACACCACGGCCGCCCCTATGTGAGATGGTATGACAATAAAATTTCTTGAATCCTTGAATTAAACCCCCCCACACACACACAATCGCTCTTACACACTTACACATACATCACCCTACGATAACCTTCACACTGTTTGCAGCTTCAAGCAGCCAATCAGCGAGTTCATTCAGTGAACATTAACATTATTCCACTGAGGAGGCCTCACTCTGCTCCTTTTTCTGCAAACCAAAGGGACGGGGACAGTTTTCTTTACTTTCACTGTGTCAAGAAAGTCTTATTAATCTTTTTATTATTATTATTATTATTATTATTATTATTATTATTATCATCATCATCATCAGCTTTATTTATAAAAGCGCTTTAACACAGCCACAGCTGAAACAAAGCGCTGGATACTAGCTACAAACAAGATAAAAGAAAGCATAAAAACAGAACCACAAAACTAACACATGAAAATGCGTGTGCAAAAAGAGCGGATTCTTCTGATCCGCTGTGGGACGGACCTCATGATATTATTATCATGATATTATTATTATTATCATCGTTAAAGGTTAAAATGAACTAGTCTGACACAAAATGTTGCCAATTATTCAATAAAAACATGAAGAAAAAAATTACTTATAGATAAATAAATTGACCAAAAGCACGTAGCTGCAACAATGACCGCTAGAAGGAGTGAGTTTTGGACAGGAAACTGGGCTCTGTTCCCTTCCTTCTGAAGGGTTTTATGTGAAAAGACGATCTCCGGGTTAATCATTGTGCTTTGCGTGCAGACTGTGTTTGCTCGGACAGAGGCAAGGGTCACAGGCTGTGTACAGAAAGAGGTGAGAGAGGTATTGGTCATTCTACTCTATCAAAACAGTCGCTGCTCGTTTTTTTAGACAGCACGCAAAGTTGGGTTACACACACACAAAATGAAAAAAAAAACATGCAGTCTTGGTCAGGCAACTGAGCATTTCTATTCCCCCTGACTGGGTGCTCATACTGAATGTTTTTTTGTTGAGTACACAGAGTCCTGGGGTTCTAAATGATTTACAGGCTTGCGTGTGAAAAAAAAGTAACAAGTGGTCACTTTCTCCATATATTAATTGGGTGCTTTCTGGAGTTACAAAAACACTCATAGCACAAATAATCTGCCTCTCAAACAGGCCTACATCCTAAACATACAACCCCTGTGGTCTGAATAACTCAGACTTTTGGTGTCACTGTTACTCCAAGGTGATAGTGAACTCAGTAAGAGTGACCAACAAACAACACTTTCACCTGTTTGTCGTCAGAGTAGCTCCAAGAGCTGCCATAAACTTAGTTCCAGTTACAACAATATTGTAGAGAAGAAGAGGATGTTTATAGCCTGCTGTGAAAGGTGGGTGATAATGTTTTTCCTTTTGTCTACGCATGTGTCATCTGTTTGCAAAGATATCTCATGAACCATTTTAACTTTTTTGAATCTCACGAACCACCAATCATTAAATGCAAAACTACAACCGATTAAATGTTGAATATGGTTTTGGAAACTTTAATTCCTCTTTTACTGGATGCAAATCACAATTTTTTTTTTTTTTTGGATGATTGTTTCCTCTGGAATCAGAAGCTGCACAGCTGGAAGGATTTTTACTGATTTTTTTTTAGTTTTGGACATTTGTTATGATGTGTAACCATGACAACAATGTGTTTTACAACCAAGAGCAGCTGACTAACATTTCAAAAGCTCAAATAATGCCTCAACTACAGCCCCAAATTCCAAATGAGTTGAAAAGGAGGTGCCGTAGATGCATTCCCATCTCCTTGCCGGCTTTGCTCGAGTGCCTGACCACTGAGATCTTGGAACTAGCAGGAAACGTATGCTCGTGACAGCAGAAGGACAGGCTCATCCCTGACACCTGCAGCCAGCTGTCCTGCAGCGACGAAGAGTTCTGCAGGCTGCTGGGAGTAGTGGCCATCGCTCTGGAAGGAGTTCTGCCCGGCATTCGGGAGGTCCTGCTGCAGAGGAACTGAGAGGCCAGCCGAGTCTGTGTGGATGGATCGGAAGGTGTCTGCAGCCAGTTTCTTCTGATCCGCTGTGGGATGGACCTTTTCAAGAGATCCTTCCTTTCTACAGCCATCAGCATCTATAACATTGCTTAATAAAAAGAGAATAACGAGTTACAACAACATTTAATATCCCTTTGGGATTAATAAAGTATTTTTGAATTTAATTGAATATGGAGTCAACGTATTTAAAGATACCCACCACAGCCAATTTACATCAGTAAAAGCTAAATAAATAAATTAAAAAAGGGCAAAATCTTTGTCATTTTTACAGAAACTGTGCTAAAATTTGGTTTGGTAGTATCTGAGAGTCATCCTCAACACCCCTTTTGAACACCACAAATCTTGAATTATTTATTGGTATAACTGATAACACTTCTGGTACATTCTTTAAGGGTCTGACTAAAATGGCTATTGTGGCAGACACAAATGTATATATTTCACGTCAGAATGCGCTTTTATTGTGAAAGGGACAGAATATAAAAAGAGCAGTTCAACGGTTGTATTTCAGTTGTCAGTGGTGGCACCAGTCCGCTAAAGCGCAAATCCGCTAATTGCGGACCTAAATAATGTATTTGTGCTTTAGCGGATTTACTAATTATTATAATTCATAAGCGGATTTGCGCTTAAAGAGCAACTCCACACCCTGTGGATCGGTAACTCCTCCTTCCAAAATCTCCCTGAAAATGGGCGTGTCGAGAGACAAGGAGGGGTGGAGGTAGAGTTGTGCTTTTGTTCACGCCTCCACCTGCAACAACCTAAAACAAATTAAACCTCTAGCCAACAACATACACCAAGCAACAACAAAGAATAAACATGTAGATGTATTTATCTATTCCACCCATTCCATCCAAAACCAAAGGCCTAAAAAAATGAAAATAAAACCGCTTGTCAGGAGTGAAATGCAGCACTTCCATATAAGGTATGCACTTCTCATCTCTGCAGGGGATTGGCTCTGCTTGAACCACCTTTGTGACATCAGAGTGTACAAGACACATCAGAGTGAACAGTCCTGACCAATATGAAAATTAAGGTGCAATAACCTCTGTTCAACCCAAAGGACTACCGTAAACACAGTTTTAGACCAAATATTGCCAAATATTGCCAATTTACACAGATATGCACAATTATGTGAAAATAAACACAGCCACAGTGCTAGATAATATTTTAAACACATTCTAGGGAGTTTATCAGCATAAAAAAGTTAATTTTGGGTTTAGTCGCACTTTAAAAAGCAGTACTGCTAATAAACAATTACTGGTATCTATCAGTATTCATTGTCTTGAACAGTGGAAAGTTTAACTGTTATGAATCACAATGCACGTGATCCATTCTACAGCTCTCCTCCCAACTAACAGCAATCACTGAGAGAAGGGTCCGTGTACATTCAGGTAGTTTGTTTTTTCATTTGAAACAAAAAATGAAATAACAAAAAAACCACTTGTTTTTTCGTTTTTCGTTTATTGAACCAAAACAAAAAAAATGGATTACAAACCGTTATCCGATTTCCGATTTTGTGCCCAAAACGAAAAACGAACTGCCTGAATGTACAAAGACCGAGAAGGTATATGTCCATTCTTCCTGTTGCTTTCAGTCATGGTTCTGATTTTACAGACATTTCCCACAATGCTGCTGTGTCTGCTTACGTAGCAGGAAGGCAATGGTTAATGTTTCCTGTACTCCGTGCTTTGCTTTCGTCATGTGCCCATAATGCATTGCAACGCTTCAGTTTTCCAGTAAACAGTTTTAAAATTACTTTATCGATGCATTTTTAATGAAAAATCTACAATAAACAAAAGAAAAAGACAAAGAAGCAGCCAAAATAGCAATCCTCAACACATTCAATTTTAATTTTTAGACCATGAGCGAAAGGTCTATTTTAGGAAATGACATCCCCAGCGATTCACGGTCATAGGCAGACTGAAGGTGTATATCAGTTCATGCATCGCTATTTGGCAGTGTAGTGCAAATATTGTATACCTTATTGCTGGCTACCAAGCGTTGAATTGAACTTGCGCATTAAAATTAGCTTCCGCTAGTTTTCACAAGACTTAAGCGATTTTGAAATTGCGGACCTAAATAACTTCATAAGTGCTTTAAAAATAGCTGAATTAATTTTGGGGAATGGTGTTGCCTACCATTGTCAGTTATTTTCCTGAGCTTGATGTTGGAAGACGTTAAGAATACATCAAGTTGTTTTTCGTCTCTTTCTGCCGACTTCTACATTTGGTGACCCCGGACATCTGAACATGTTTTCAAACGAGAACTCACCAGATGCTGACTGTAGGGATGGCACCATCTAGTGGGCATCCCTTGTCTGTGCACCCTTGTGTCACCTCATTTGTCTAAACTGATTTCCTCCTTGTGTTCCCAGGTGTTTGTAATTACGTCCTGTCTTGTCTGTGTGTATATATAGTCTGTCTGAGAGTCTTGTCCTTTGTCGTGTCGTCGTTAGGTATAGTCTTGTCCTGATCCTGTCTTTGTCCCGTCCTGATTATTTCCTGTTGTAAATTTATGCTGTCACGTCAGCTCTTTAATTTCTTCTTATTAAAGTATTTATTTTTTGTACTTGCCGAGTCTGAGTTCCCTGCCTGCAACTATTGGGTTCGTTTCTGTCCTGCCTGAAAATCCTGACAGTACGACACAACCACACTAGAACCCAGCGGTCTCAGGGTTCTTCTCAGACTAACTCACCTGTCCTACAAGTGGTCCCTGATGTAGCATGTGATTCAGTGCGACGGATTCCGGACCCAAACCCATCTAGACCCAGGAACGTTGCAGCTAGGCAGTGGAGATATTGCCCTCCCCTCTTCTTGTTCTGGAGGAGGAAAAAGAGAGGATTTGGCTCCGGAGTGACCGCCTGACGTCTGAGCCCAGTACTCCTTTCTCTCCAGCTTTGCTCGCCACCTCGGGATGGACATCCGGAGAGGATGAAGAGGAACCATGTCTTCTTCCTGTCTCCCAGCCTCACCGCCGCCGTCGGAACGGCAGAAAAAGGACCCAGAAGTGGTCCATCACATCTCCATCACGATCAGCTGTTCCTACTCGGTTCGGTGGAACCGAGTTTCCTGGAATCAGTCCGAGTGTCTCTTTGGGGGCGGGTTCTGTTGCTTCACCTCCCAGAGTTCCGGTGAAGGCGAAACCTGACACTTCATCCCTACATAGAACCAATCCTACGTCTAATTCCAACACACCTCAGCTCCAACACAGTGAAATCACCCAAATAAACCGGACTTTACAAAGTCTACTCACCTCTGCCAAAAACAACCCAGATTGTATTGATACTGTGCTTTCCATTGCTAAATAGTTTTTATTATCTCAACCCGGTCTGACCTAGCTCCCTGAGTACCAACAGCTTTTAATTGGAATAAGGACTCTAAAAATATCCACCACAGAACCATCCCATCACCATCCTCTGAAGTCCCAGTCTCCAACCTTGAGCCAGCTCCTGGTTTCAAAACCTGCAGTCCACCCACACCCTCCAGAGCCTGCAGCAACAAGCCTTCAGCCTGTAGCAATAGTCAGTCCTGAACCTGCAGCAACAACCAGCCTTGAACCTGTAGCAACAGCCATCCCTGAACCTACAGTAGCAACAGCCAGCCCTGAACCTGCAGAAGCCAGCCCTGAACCTGCAGCAGCAGCAGCCAGTCCTGAACCGTCAGCAGCAGCACCAAGCCCTGAACCTGCAGCAGTAGCCAGCCCTGAACCTATAGCAACAGCTAGCCCTGAACTTACAGCAGCAACAGCCAGCCCTGAACCAGCAGTAGCAGCAGCCATCCCTTAACCTTCAGCAGTAGCAGCCAGCCCAGAACCTGCAACAACCACAACCAGCCAACAACCTGCAGCAGCCACAACCAGCCAACAACCTGCAGAACCAACAGCCACAACCAACAAGCAGCCTGCAGAACCAACAGCCACAAACAGCCAGCAACTTACAGAACCAGCAGCCACAATCAGCCAGCAGCCTGCTGAACCAGTAGCCACAATCAGCCAGCAGCCTGCAGAACCAGCAGCCACAACCAGCAAGCAACCTGCAGAACCAGAAGCCACAACCAGTAAGCAACCTGCGGAACCAGCAGCCACAACCAGCAAGCAACATGCAGAACCAGAAGCCACAACCAACAAGCAGCCTGCAGAACCAGCAGCCAGGCCTCAGCCTGCAGCAGCCAGGCCACAACCTACAACCAGTCAAGAGACTGCAGAAGGGTCCACACCTCAGCCTGAGGGTGTCGAATCTACCGAGGGGACCCAGACGGACTCCGCTCCAGCCTGCTCAGCTGCGGGGGTCCAGATGGACTCCGTTCCCATCTGCTCAGCTGTGGGGGTCCAGACGGACTCCACTCCTACCTGCTCAACCACGGGGGTCCAGATGGACTCTGCTCCTGCCTGCTCAATCACAAGGGTTCAGACTAACTCCTCGCCTGCAGACTCTACCACAGAAGACCCCGAGTCCACCGCAGAAGACCCAGAGTCCACCGCCAAAGACCCAGAGTCTATTGCTGAAGACCCCAAGTCTACCACCGAAGACCCCGATTCTACCAACGAAGATAGCAAATCTATTGTTGAAGATCCTGACCCACCTGAGGTCTTCATCCCTAACCTACCTAAGACTCTCGTCCCCGACTTGCTCCTGTCTGAAGGACCTGATGGACAACCTCTCAACCGCCTGCCTGAATGGCCCCGGCTTGATGGATGGCCGCCTGGCCGCCCGTCTGATCCGATCCTGCCTGAACGGCATCCCGGCCGTCTGTCTGATCTGTCTCTGTCTGAACGGCCCGATGGACGACCTCTCAACAGCCTGCCTGACCGGCCCCGGATTGATGGATGGTCTCCCGGCTGCCCATCTGACCCGATCCTGTCTGTCTTATTCATACCTGAAGAAAAGCCCGATGGACGATCTCTCGGCCGCCTGCCCGAAAAGCCACGGCCCGATGAATGGTCTCCTGGCCTCATGTTTGTCCTACTTCCGCTTGAAGTAAGGCCCACCGGACGATCTCTTGGTCTTGCTACCTGATCCTGCTCCTCTGGTCTCACCGCCTGCAGACCGTACGTCGGACTCGTCACCTGCAGACCGCATGTTGGACTCGCCGCCTGCAGACCACACGCCGGACTCGCCTGAAGACTCCTCGCCGGATGACTCCTCACCTGCAGACCGCAGGCCGGACTCGTTACCTGACGACTCGTCGCCTACAGACCGTACAACGGACTCGCTACCTGCAGAACCCGACTCTCATGACGACTCCTCGCCTACGGGCCGCACGTCTGACGTCTCCTTGCCTGTGACCTCCGTTGGACGGCATCCCACCCGCCCGCCTAACGCGCTCCAGCCTGATGGATGGCTGCCTACCCGACCAACCTTTGCCTGACGGACTGCAACCCGCCCGACCAACCTCTGCCTGATGGAGACAGCCCGCCCGGCCAACCTCTGCCTGATGGATGGTTGACCGTCCGACCAGTCTTTACCTGATGGACGGCCTCCTGGCCGCCCACCCCACACATTCCAGCTTGATGAACGACCTCCCGGTCGCCCGCCCGACGCGCTCCAGCCTGATGGATGGCCTCTCGGCCGCCCGCCCGCCCGACTTGCCTCTGTCTGATGGACAACCTCCTAGCCGCCTGCATGACACGCTCCATCCTGATGGACGGCCTCCCGACAGCCCGCCCGACCAGCTTTTGCCTGATGGACAGCCTCCCAATCACCCGTCCAATGTGTTTCAGCCTGATGAATGGCCTCCTGGCCGCCTGACCGACATGCTCCAGCCTGACAGATAGCAACCCGGCCACCCACCCGACGTGCTCCAGCCTGATGGACGGTCTCCCGGCCTCCCGTCCGAACACCCTCTGCCTGATGGACGGCCTCACGGTCGCCCGTCCGATACGTTCCATCCTGATGGACGGCCCCCCTGGCTACCCGACCGACGTGCTCCAACCTGACGGACAGTCTCCCGGCCGCCCGTCAGACGTGCTCCAGCCTGATAGAAGGTCTCCCAACCACCCGCCCAAAATCCTCTGTCTGATGGACGGCTTCCCGGTTACCCGTCCAACATGCTCCAACCTGATGGACAGCCTCCCTACCATCCGCCCAACGCATTCAAGCCTGATGGATGACCTCCTGGCTACCCTCCCGTACAGCCTGAGCCTGACGGACAGTCTCTCGGCCGCCCGCCTGACCAGCCTCTGCTTGATGGACGGTCTCCCGGCTGTCCAATCTACGCTCTCCTGCTTGCCTAACATCCTCCCTGCCATCAGGCCACCCAGCTTCTGCCTGACGGACGGCCTCCCGACTGCCCGCCAGACACGCTCCAGCCTAATGGACGTCCTCCCGGCCGCCCGTCTGACGAGGTCCATTCTGATGGACGGCCACCCGGCTGCCCACCCGACAAGCCTCTACCTGTTGGAAGGCTACCTGACCACCCGCCCGACCAGCCTCAGCCTGATAGACAGCCTCCTAGCCACCCGCCCGAACACAGTCTGCCTGATGGACGGCCTCACGGTCGCCCTCCCGATGCGTTCCAACCTGATGGACGACCTCCTGGCCGCCCGGCCGATATGCTCCAACCTGACGGACAGCCTCTTGACTGTCCGTCCGACGTGCTCCAGCCTGATGGAAGGCCTCCCGGCCGTCCGCCCATACATCCTCTCCCTGATGGACAGCTTCCCGGTTGCCCGTCCAACGAGCTCCAGCCTGATGGACTACCTTCCCGCCGTCCACCCGACGTGTTCAAACTTGATGGATGGCTTCTTGCCCAAACAGCCTGAGCCTGACGGGCGGCCTCCCACCGGACCAGCCTTTGCTTGATGGATGGCCTCCAGGCCGTCTGCCTAACGTTCTCCTGCTTGCCTGACAGCCTCCCTACCGCCCGTCCGACTAGATTCTGCCTGACGTACGACCTCCCAGCTGCTCGCCAGACACGATCCAGCCTGATAGACGACCTCCCGGCCACCCGCCTGATACGTCCCATTCTGATGGACGGCCGCCTACCCGACCAGCCTCTGTCTATAGACAGCCTCCAGGCTGCCCCCCGACGTGCTTCAGCCTGATGAACGGCCTCCCAGCTGCTGGCCCAACTAGCCTCTGCCTGATGGACAGCCTCCCAGTCATCTACCCGACGCGTTCCAGCCTGATGGATGGCCGCCCGCCCGATGTGCTCCATCCTGATGGACGGCCTCCCGGCCATCTGCCCAATGCTCTTCTGCCTGACGGATGGCCTCCCAGCCGCCCACCTAACCAGCTTCTGCTTAATTGACGGCCTCCCGGCTGCCCGCCCGACACGTTCTAGCCTGATGGACGGTTTCCTGGCCACCTACCCGACCAGCCTCTCCCTGACAGACAGCCTCTTGGCCGTCCACCTGACTAGCTTCTGCCTGATGGAAGGTCTACTGACTACCCAGACATTTCATGTGTTAGTTGTGTTTAGTTTGTGTTCTTGTGTTTTTGTCCTTGTGTCTTTGTTTGGGCCTACCATCCTTGTAGTTCCTCCCTCCGCCTACCCTAATCTTTTGTGGGGGTTCTTGAGGATGTCAGGGGGAGTATCATTGAGGGGGTGTACTGTAGGGATTGCACAATCTAGTGGCCATCCCTTGTCTGTGCACCCTTGTGTCGCCTCATTTGTTTAAACTGATTTCTTCCTTGTGTTCCCAAGTGTTTGTAATTACGTCCTATCTTGTCTGTGTGTATTTATAGTCTGTCTAAGAGTCTTGTCCTTTGTCGTGTTGTCGTTAGATATGGTCTTGTCCTGTCCTAATCCTGTCTTGGTCCCATCCTGATTATTTCCTGTTGTAAGTTTATGCTGCCATGTCAGCTCTTTAATTTCTTATTATAAAAGTATTTATTTTTTGTACTTGCCGAGTCTGCGTTCCCTACCTGCAACTGTTGGGTTCGTTTCTGTCCTACCTGAAAATCCTGACACTGACGCTGCTTCTTCATCGGCCATGTTTTCGGACCAAGTTTTTTGCCGGGCAGACGTCGTTCCAACCGCCGTTGGCTTGTCTCCTCCCGTCGCTTCATCTGTTGTGTTTGCTGCCGTTATTAAGCTTCCAGAGTTCTGGCAACACAATCTGGAGCCATGGTTCTAGCATGTGGAAGCCCAGTTTCATCTCCGTGGGATAACCACAGACGAGACTAAGTACTTTCATGTTGTTGCTGCTTTAGACTCTGGTCCCACCCACCATCTGATGGGTCTGCTGCGGGACCTGCCAAGCACTAACAAGTACAATGCACTCAAGGAAAACTTACCGAGGCTTTACCAACTGTCAGACGTGGAGCAGGCTGACCGTTTGTTGTCCCCAAGTGGCTTGGGAGATCACAAGCCCTCCGAGCTGATGAAGAACATGCTGGCGTTACTTGGCTCAGGGGACGTTTCCTTCCTTTTTACACATCTGTTTCTTTGCCAGCTGCCTCCACCTGTCTGCACAATACTGGCCAGCTCCCCGCTGATCCGGACAAAGGATT
The DNA here is from genome assembly GCA_038048925.1 of Garcialebias charrua. Classification (NCBI taxonomy): domain Eukaryota; kingdom Metazoa; phylum Chordata; class Actinopteri; order Cyprinodontiformes; family Rivulidae; genus Garcialebias; species Garcialebias charrua. The sequence continues at coordinate 28,991 of JBBPBX010006433.1, read as the reverse complement.
ATCGCTCCCTTGCTGAAGAAGTGGACTGGCTTTTATTAGCTTCCAGGCACTACAGCGTGCAAGCACTTTTATCCGGTGTGACTCAAAGGTGGACGGAGGCTGTTGATGGTGTGACTGCTGATACAGAGCGACGGAAGGACAACATACTTTACTTCTACCACCGCCGGTTTGGAGTAAAAGTGAAGCACTGCATTCCTCCATGTTCATTCCTACATCAGGGAAACGAGCGAGCACGGCGCTAGCTAGCAGTTGTGTGTGCTGGCAGCTCAGATAAGCTGATTTTCATCATGGATGAGGTTTCTGGATGGCATTTCCTGGTGGACTCAGGTGCACAGCGGAGCATTATGCCAGCTTCATCTACAGATGCTTTGTGTCAAAGTTCTGGATCCCCGCTGGATATGGCTAATGGCACCCCCATTCAAACTTTTGGATCGAGGTCTGTGACTGTTTGTTTCAACGGTCGTCAGTTTCAGTGGGATTTTTTAATAGCTTCTTTGTCCATACCCATTTTGGGTGCTGATTTTTTATGTGCTTTCAGGTGCATGTTGCTAATAGCTGCCTAATAGATGCTGTACCTTTTGATACCTATCCCTGTAACCTTGGAGGTCTTGCCCATCAACCTCTTGCTAACATGCTTGCCACAGGTGATGAGTATCAACGTTTGTTGTCAGAGTTTCCTGCTTTGACAGTTCCCACCTTTTCTGCTACTATATCACTCGGTGGCCAGAGGCAGTTCCTCTGTCATCAACCTCTTCGATTGATGTGGCTCGGGCATTTATCTCTTCCTGGGTGTCCCAATTTGGTGTGCCATTGGACTTAACTTCTGACAGGGGTCCCCAGTTCACCTCAGAGTTGTGGACTGCAGTGGCAGAGAGCCTTGGAGTTAAACTCCACCATACCACTGCCTACCATCCACAGGCTAATGGTCTTTGTGAGAGGTTCCACTGCTCAATGAAGGCAGCATTGCAGTCCTCATTGTTGGATAATGGTTGGATGGATCGCCTGCCTTAGGTTTTGTTGGGCTTGCGTTCAGCTCCTAAAGAAGACGCGGTTTTCTTCAGCTGAGTTGGTCCTTGGCCAGCCTTTGAGGGTACCAGGGGAGTTTCTTCCAGCTCCGGTGAGTTCAGTTGCTCCCAATGGGAGTAGGGCAATCCTAACAGGGAAAATAGATCTGTTGCCCCATTCGCAGCACATTACTGCCTTCCACAGGTGTTTGTGCCGAAGGATCTTATGTCAGCCGAGTATGTATTTATCTGCCATGACGCACACCGTTCACCACTTCAGCCTCCTTACAATGGTCCATTTTGTTTTTTGGAGAGAGGACTTAAAGATTTTTTTGGTGGAGTTGGGGGGTAATCAGGAGAGGGTTTCAGTGGACCGTTTGAAACCAGCTCACATTTTGCCGGGGGACACGGTTGAGTTGGCTCAGCCACCTCGTTGTGGCCATCCCCCAATTTCTTGGCCCACTCTTCCAGGTTTTTCTCCTAAAGTTGAGTTACCTCCCTCAGGTGAACAGTTAAGTGGCAGTCGTTGCGGAGAGTGTCCTTCAACTTCAACACCTGTCACTGTGAAGAGTAGCCGTCGTGGCCGCCTTAACAAATTCCTTAGCCGTTACCGTTAGGTATTTCATTGATTTAATTATTGTTTTACACCTGTTTCACAATTTGTGTTTTTGGTGTTTGTGACATTCTGTGTTCAGGGGTGTGTGTGTGGTGGACACAAATGTATATATATTCACATCAGAATGTGCTCTCATTGTGAAAGGGACAGAATATAAAGAGAGTAGTTCAGCGGTTGTATTTCAGTTGTTCTCCTGAGCTTGATGTTAGAAGACGTTGAGAATAAAATGAGACGCAAGGTATTTTTTGTCTCTTTCTGCCAACTTCCACACTACAGTATAACCTTCTCATTTATCATATTCACTTTTCTCATTTCTTATAAAATTATTTTTGTTTAATTTTCTTGCATGAAATGTGGCGGGCATTAGGAATGCCTTCAAGGAATTTTTCATTCAACCTTTATTTATACAATAGCAAACAACCATCAGGGTGCTAACGATCGTTAGGCTGATGGTCCTCCTTGATCATGTGAGCAGCTGGTTTCGGCTGTCATCAGCCAACTGGTTGTGTAACACTGTGAGAGGGTGCTATTTATAAGACTGAACTGAACCCAGCATCTCAGACTGAGGAAGTCTTTCGGACGAAAGACGAAACGTTTCTACAATTTTTTTGCTTTGTTTTGTTTTGTTTTTTGAATGTCCAGAGGACCAGACTTAGCTTTTTTAGATTTATTTATACAGTTTAGTCTCATTGATCCACGAGGACTCATTTGCAAGACAGACATGTTTTAAACAAAAACACAGATGAGGTAGAGAAGACAATAGTGACTGAGCACCTGTGGAGGAAGTGGACGCGGGCACACCTTGGCTGCCGCTGCTCCTCGTACTTTTTGCTTTTTGAAGCCTTTTTATTACTTTCTGCTGTTTTTTTTTCATCGAGCCTTGTTGGACATTTCTACCTTTCTCGACTGCAGAGTGCGACAGGCGTAAGCCTGTGTACAGCACCTGTACAAGCGGACGCGGACATTTCTACCTTTCTTTGAACTTTTCTACCTTTCTTGAACGCAGAGTGCGGCAGGCGCAAGCCTGTGTACAGCACCTGTGTGAATCGGACGCGGACATTTCTACCTTTCTGTGATTAAGTTTTGTGTTTTAGTTAGTTAGTTTTAGAGCAACTGTCTTTTCTGACTGCGTTGTGGATCTGCAAACATTATAAGTTGCCGGTCAAAGCAGATGACCGCTTGTCCTGAGCCTGGGTCTGCTAGAGGTTTCTTCCTTCTAAAAGGGAGTTTTTCCTTTCCACTGATGCCATTGTGCTTGCTCAGGATGGGAGATCGTGGCGAAGCCAAGATTTGACTTGTTTGCTGGAGTCATTAGATAGAAAACTTTACTAGTCTAACCGGAATTTTAATAATAGTAGGGGCTGCTAGCTCCCGCTAGCTTCAACACGAATTTAGCTTCGAGTATCACGTAGCTGCACTTATTGTTCGCTTACCTGCTGCCTCTCTCAACTTCCTGTGTCCTCTGGACTGTTCTGGACTCTCTCCTGTACTCCTTCAAGGTAATGCTCGTTCGAGTTACATCTCTCTGCTTCTTGTATATCTTTCTCGGAGCCGTGGGCCTGCTGCTAGCGGCTAGCTCTGTGCTAGCCTCCTCCGGCTCGTGGATGTTGACGTATTCCGCTTCGCAGTTGTTTGAACTTAACAACTGCTCCATTCCTCTTTCTATTTCCACCATCAAACAACTGGGACTTCTGCGTAGACCTCGTTACATCCATAGAAGCTCTCGAAAGAAAACCGTTTATTCTCAAGCGAACTCTGATTCGATTAGTGCTGTCTGGACTGAGAGACGTGTCGCACCTCGATGGCGTCATCAGAACGCTGCGTCTGTAGGCCTTTGTAGTCCTCTGCGCACGAAGTGGCGAGGAAAACGTGGAGTGGACTTCAGTCTGCTTAAACCGGTTCAAAAAGCTCCTATTCCAACTGGTATTAAATTAGAACTTTTCAATGTGCAGTCTCTTTCCAACAAGTCATGTTTAATTCATGATCACATTCTGGAGAAGGACTTGGACCTCATGTGTCTTACAGAGACGTGGCACCAACCAGAGGTGTTCAGTTCTCTGAATGAGGCGTGTCCCTCTGGATACAGTTATCTGCAGAGAGCCCGCAGCACTGGCCGCGGTGGTGGTCTGGCTGTAATTTATCGCAGTAATTTAAAATTGTCTCATCTGTCTTCTCAGGACTTTTCCTCTTTTGAATGTCTGGCTTTCAGCTTCAAAGCCCCACTCCTGATGAATGTTATATTAATTTATAGACCTCCCAAACCGCATGTTTCATTTAACTCAGAGATGCATGACCTTCTCACTTTTTTCTGCACCTCCCCTGTGAAGACTATTTTTCTTGGCGACTTAAATATCCACGTGGACAATTCTTCTTCACCTCTGGCAACAGATTTTAAGTCTCTTCTGGACTCTCTTAATCTCACTCAACATGTTGACGCCCCTACGCACAGCAGGGGGCATACTCTGGATTTGGTGATTACAGACACTGTACTCATCAATAACTTATCTGTATATGACCTGGGTGTCTCAGACCACAGGGTCATCTCCCTGGAAGTGCCTTCATCTTCGCCTGCTTCAAATCCAAAACGACCCATCCAGTTCCGTGACCTTAAAAACATTTCCCTTGATGTTCTGTCTGCTGATCTTCACACCCTGACCGCTGTCAATCATTCATCTGCAGATGACTCTGTGGATTACTACAACCAATCTCTTCGGGAGCTCCTGGACCTACACGCCCCCTTAAAGACAAGACTGGTGTCTTTCTCGCGCTCAGCTCCTTGGTACACTGATGAGCTGCGCAAGATGAAGGCAACTGGCCGTGCTATTGAGAGACGTGTAAAATCATCTGGTCTGTCTGTGCATAAGCAGGCATATAAAGAACATCAGAAAGCATACGCCTATTCTCTTAAAGAAGCACGCTCCAAATATTATTCTAACATCATCAACACCTGCCCTGGAAACTCTAAACAGCTCTTCTCCACAATCACTCGTCTGCTTAATCCCATTAAGCAAACTCTTGAGGACTCTGCTCAAAAATGCGACCTGTTTCTTTCATCTTTTAAAACCAAAGTTGACACTATCAGATCTCAGCTCCACAACCTCCCCGTTCTCAGTGTGCCACCCACCCGTCTGCATTCTGGGACCCTAAACAGCTTTGACGAAGTTGTTCAGAGTGAGGTGGAGGCCATCATCAAGAAAATGAAGCCTTCATCCTGCGCCCTGGATCCTTTCCCCTCTTCTCTCATAAAAACCAATCATTCTGCAATAGGCCCACTTATCACTCAAATAATAAATCAGTCTCTACAATCTGGTCATGTTCCACTGCCTCTAAAAACCGCCATCATTAGGCCTCTTCTGAAAAAATCTAATTTGGATCCCGACATTTTTTCTAATTACCGCCCAATTTCACACCTCCCTTTTCTGTCTAAAGTGCTGGAAAAAGCTGTTGCTGCTCAGCTGCAGGATCACCTACAACAACACTCCCTGTATGAGAAGTTCCAGTCTGGATTCAGGGCAGCTCACAGTACAGAGACTGCATTGCTGAGGGTTACCAATGATGTCCTCTTGGCTGCTGACACTGGCTCTCCCTCCATCCTTGTCCTCCTTGACCTCACTGCAGCCTTCGACACTGTGGACCATAGTATCCTCCTCCACCGTCTTCATGTGGAGGTCGGTCTCTGCGACACAGTCCTGGACTGGTTCAAATCTTTCCTCTCCAATAGGCTGGAATGTGTTAGTCTTGGCAACGCCACGTCCCAGACAGTTTGTGTCTCCTGTGGTGTCCCTCAGGGGTCGGTTCTGGGGCCCCTGCTGTTTTCCCTTTACATGCTGCCTTTAGGTCAAATTATTAATCAGTTCAACATTTCTTTTCACTGTTATGCCGACGATACACAGCTTTACATCAGGACTGGAGCATCCTCATCTTCCACCTTGTCATCTCCATCTTCACTCACTGCCCTCTCTGCCTGCCTGGAGGCAATTAGGGCATGGATGAATCAGAACTTTCTTCAATTAAACTGCTCCAAGACTGAGGCCATACTGATTGGCACCCCTCACCAGGTACAAACATCTCCTATAACAAGACTTTCCTTTTCTGGACAAGACATCCCCCTCTCCACCTCTGTTACTAATCTTGGAATAAAAATGGACTCCAATCTTACATTTGAAAATCACATTAAGCATCTGTTTAAAACTTGCTTCTTCCATCTTCGAAACATCTCCAGACTTCGCCCATCCCTAACTTTTTCCGATGCTGAGAAGCTCGTCCATGCTTTTGTCTCCTCCAGGCTCGACTACTGCAACTCCCTGTTTATTGGAATCCCTGGCAAAAACCTTCAGAAACTTCAATATATTCAAAACAGTGCAGCAAGGATCTTGTTGAGAGTTCGTAAATTTGAACATATTACGCCCATTCTCCATAACCTTCATTGGCTTCCTGTCGCCTACAGAATTCAGTACAAAACTGCTCTCATTACACATCAATGCTTACACGGAACTTCACCAGATTATCTGAAGGATATTCTTATTCCATACTCATCCACCCGTTCGCTGCGGTCACAGAACAGCAATCTCCTTCACATTCCGAGAACCAAATTAAGGACCATGGGAGACCGGGCTTTCAGTGTGGCTGCCCCCGCCTGTGGAACTCTCTTCCTGACTGTCTAAGAGCCCCACAGTCTGTGGTTGACTTTAAGAGCGACTTGAAGACCTTTCTTTTCGACCAAGCATACTCTACCTCCTCATGATTCTACTTTTGATCTTAGCTGATATTGTTATTGATTTTAATTGTTTTATTATTTGTTTTATTGTCATTTAATTCTGTTGCTCCTTGTAGCACTTTGAGATTTTCATTAATGAAAAGTGCGTTATAAATTGAATTCATTATTATTATTATTATTAATAGACAATCATATAAAAAGCGTATAAAATGAAAAAGTAGGTAGAATAAATTAAATTAAAAACAAAACAGAAACAGCCACATTCAATGCAAGGCCTTTAATTCTTGTTAAATTTTGGTTGCCATGTCTGCTGTTATTGTTTGAAAACCTTTGCTTGTGTTTACATGAACCATTATATTTAGGCTGCCGTGTATTGTATGTCCGTTGCGCGTTGGACTTTGATTTGCTAACAGTGTCTAATTCTTGATTCAGCATTTTTTTCAGTGCTCACAGATCAGCAAGTTTATACATATGTGCTTATTTTGGATTTGAGCATAATTTTTATTGCCTTATTTTTTTTCACATCCTCTTTCAATAGGATCTATCTGTCTGTATTTGATCTTTCCGTCAAATCACAGGTTGTTCCTGATGTATTGTTGAAGACAGAAGGAGTGAGCGTGGAACCTCAGGTGTTACTGATTCGCACACCTTGCAGTGAAAAGGAAAAGTCAAGCGAGTCTGCGCAGAATAATCCCCTTGCGTGAGGAAGCTCTGATTATACGAGTACAAGTGCAGAACCGAGGCTATTGTGTGCCAAGCTTTATCTCCTTAATCAGTTCTCTTTGCCACCAGTTAATCATTTGTGCATGTCAAGTGCACAGACACGGTGGGTTTATTACACGCTGTGGGAGAACAGAGGCGGGATGACGACACCATGCCTGTTATTGCTGACTCAGTCACCGGACTGCAGTGTGAATTACACACCAACTGGCTGCTTCTTTTGCAGCAAGGAGAACACATTTATTCAGCTGCAGGGTGAAGTGCTCCAACATGTGAGCCCTTCAGTGTCTCAGCATGCTCTTTTATGCATCAGTCAATAACAATTGCTAAAAAAACAAAACACAAATGAGACCTGACCAGTCTGATTCCTGTGAAAGTCTGCTGACAGTCGTGTTTTTGTCCCAATCTGCATCATCACTCTTCTTTTCAAAATCCTGTGAAATGGGACGTTTATTACTACAGCAATAAAACATGAAAGAAGCATTAGCAGAAACCATATTTAAGTTATGCAATCCAAGGAGAGGCAGATAAAAAGCAAAGTGTGTTAAGAGCACCGGCTGCTGTGTAGCATTGTGATAAACGAGGGCAGTAATCCAGACGCTTGTTAGCTGGAAGTCCTCACACAGCAGTAGATTAAAGATGGTGATCACGATACTGGATTGTTAAAGGGCCATGACAGAAAGTACAGAAGGAGATGCCACACCTGCCTTGCACATAAATCACAATAGCTTGATGTAAGAATGGGTGCACGTGTTCTCTGCTGCAGGTATCTGCAGAGGTATGGATGCGTGTTAGCAGTAGACAAAACTGTATGTGAAAATGGCAGAACAAAGCTGAGCTGTCTGATGCCAATGGGTGTAACCGGTCTTAAGTCAATTTTGATCCCTTCAGGGCAACGCAGCTTGTTATTCACCTATTTCTGATAAGTTTGCATCCTGTAAACAGCACTACAAGATTCCCCTTTCTCGAGTCTGCTTCTCTGGTTCACCTGTTCACAAAAACAAAACAAAACTACAGTTTCATCCCAAGTCTGCAACCCTTAACACAGGTGTGCACTACCAGCTTTTTGCAAGGAAATGTTACCATATTTTTTAGACTATAAGGTGCACTTAAAAATGCTTTAATTTTCTCAAAAAATTGACAGTGAGCCTTACAATCAGGTGCCCCTTATGTATTAATTCTGGTTGTGCTTACTGACCTCGAAACAATGTTATGTGGTTATTGTGAATGAGTTGAATAAAGTTTGACTTACAGTATCTGACTGTTTTGTTTCACTTAATGCGCTTTATAATCTGGTGATCCTTATGTATGAAAACAGACCCATTCATTGATATTGCACCTAATTGTCTGGTGCACCTTATACTCTGAAAAAGATGGTACCCATTTCATGTCATAGTGTTGCATAAAACAAAGTTATAAACAGATTTGCCAACAGCCTGTTGAGAAATGGTTAGAATTTGATCTCGGGCCAACTTTGAGCTTCCAAATAAGGTATAAGGGTTGTAGTTGTTTCAAAGAAATAAGCAGTCAAACTGTAAAACTGTGGTCTGAGTTATTTGATGTTAAAGCTCAAAATAATCCTTGATCCTTGGGTGAAACTATCCGGTGCGACGTAAAGTAGCACAGCAGGTTGTTCAAAGTTGCACAGTGTAGTGAGGAGCAGTCCATACGCCGCCTATCAAAACTGACCCGTTCATGACATCAGCAGAAGACTATTGTATCCGTCATTGATGAGAAGATAAGTAAGGAGAGCAAGATAATCTGTCTGGGTTTTTTTAAAAAAAAAGAAGTAATCTTCATGAGCTCACAAGCAAAACAGCTGCTTTTGGTGCTACTTCCTGTCTGGCTCTGGCAAATTTGAGCATCAACAGGCAAACTTAGTTTTGCACACCAAATTCAAACAGGAAACATTACCTTTGTGATTTGGATGGAAACTAAGTAATAGTTGTTTTAATTATACATTAAAATGCCCTAATAATAGGCTTTTCATACTCGTGAAGTTTTCTTTGCAGAGCAAACAGATTTATCCTTATCGTGTCGACGTGTCATAAGAGAAGAGGTCTTGTCACGCATGTGTCTTTCACACATGATTCAGCCACTAAATATGACTGCACAGGTTTTTGTCGTGGTAAAGTATCACTACCTGCTGTGCAACAGAAGAACCAACGCCTGACATGCAAGACTCCTAGCCACTGAGTGGAGCACGGTGCACCAATTAGTGTACATGTACAAGTTTTGTTGGTCAATTGTTAATATTGCATTTTTTTTTTTCATTTGGGAAAATATTTATTATCTTTGCACAAGTCGTCAATATATTTGAAAAACTGCATATCCATGCAGTGTTTATGAGACAAGTAATGATGGGAAAAGACAAAAGATGTTCCTGCAGGGGTGTGGTGTCATCTTTGTCCATGTTGAAGTTTACGCCTCAGTTTCTGCGGCACAAATGTACTAATGTGCAGGAGGCATGCCACATTGCATTTCCAGTTCCAACAGCATGACTCATGCTTGCTTTCAAGTAATTATTGGTCCAAACTGGAGCTTCTCTCTCTCATGTCAGCTCAGTACATTGCAGTGAAAGTGGCCTCAAAGTTTGTGCTGCATTAGAGTTAGGTCAGGAGTTACTTGCTCGACAAAAACCCACAAAAGAGACACAAAATTTACCAGTAAGAAAATACCACCACAGTCAGCAGGCTCTGCAGTGAGCACAGTCCCAGAGACACTCCCATTCACAGATGAATGAAACTGTTTTTGTGAATGACAGGAACTGCCTCCCTGTCTCTTTCATAAGGGGACAAATTGTTTTCTTTTGCACTTGCTTTGCTGAGTCAAACACCGGCAGAGCAGTTTGATGTTTACTCCGCTGGGCCGTGACTCAACATAAAACTAATGCTGGAGAAAACTGTCTTCATGGAGGCAGTAAGAGGACATGTAAAGGGACAGCTTATCAACTATTGATGCAGAAAAAACACAAATGTCTAAAAATAACTGGCATGTCATAAGCTATGTTTACATGCACAAAATTCCTTGATCGGATTGAAATGTATTCGGATTAAAATAATACAAATGTATCGTTTACATGAGCACAATTTGATCATGACGAGCGTTTACATGCAGCAGGCTTTTATTCTGAGCAGAAGTACAGGTAGTCCTCAACTTACGACGTAGATCCGTTCCTACGCGGCGTCCTAAACCAATTTTCCACATAAGTCAGAATATTAATTCAACCTTTATTTATACAGGCTAGCCTCGTTAACATATTAACACATATATTCTGACATAAGTCAGAATATACGTACATACTGCACCGTATACATGTACAGTACTGTATTACCAAGCACTTAGCCTATCCTAGCACAGTACCCTACATAATTATCAAAAAACACATACGTTTGGGAGCCATAATGAAGGGCAAAAAGAGTTAATGGCCTACTGGGATGCTGGTGACGCGGTCCTCCTCAGTCCATCCGCCGTATTCTGTATTCTGTTTACGACGTAAAACCGCGTTCACAGTACAGTACAGTATTCCTCCGCCGCTGCACCACGTACAGTACAATATTTTCCGCTGCTGCACCGCGTACAGTACAGTATTCCTCTGCTGTTGCACCGTGTACAATATTTTCCGCCGCTGCAATGCGTACAGTACAGTATTCCTCCGCCGCTGCACCACGTACAGTACAATATTTTCCGCCGCTGCTTTACGACGTTTACAACGTAAAACCGGTCCATCTGCCGTATTCCGCATTCCGTTTACGACGTAAAACCTTGTTCACAGTACAATGCAGTATTCCTCCGCCGCTGCACTGTGTACAGTACTATACTGTATTCTTCCGCCGCTGCGCCGCTGCGTCACAACGTTTATGACGTAAAATTGCGTAACTCGAAATAAGGCTTTTCATAGTAAATGGGAGATGCGTCTTAACCACGAAACGTCGTAACTCGAGACCGTCGTAACCCGAGGACTACCTGTACTGACATGAGCAGAGTGGTAAACTCAACTTAAAAAAACACAGAAGAAGAAGTTCTACTTCCCGTTTACTTTTGGGATGAACGTAAACAAACCCGAGCGCCCAAAATGGACCCACAACAGGTTTTAATGATGGTGGAGACGTTACTGCACTCCCTGACTGAGCTACTGGTGATACAGATCATTTTGAGCTCCTTCAAAGTTTCTAGTAGAAATGTTGTGTCGCTCACCGACCAGTTTTACTTCCCCGACATGCTAATATTATTAGCATTAGCCAGGCGGAAATGACATACGTCGCAAATTCGCAGTTTAGTCAGCTTTTCATGATTGGAAAAAATGAACAGATTAAGTGTTTACATGCACACCTTTCAGATTATGAATCGGCATAAACCACCCATCTCATTCTGATTACAAATTATTTTGGATCGAGCTGAATCAACAAAAAATAATCCGAATAGGGTGTTTACATGACGCGTTTTTATTCCGAATGGCCGTTTAATCCGATTACTTATTTCCATGTAAACATAGCGAGTGTGACAAAAGTATTTGATCTCAAAGCAAGACATGTTGAGAAGCTTTTGTTGGTGAGCGCAGTCTTTTCTGCTACTATATCACTCGTGGCCAGAGGCAGTTCCTCTGTCATCAACCTCTTCGATTGATGTTGCTCGGGCATTTATCTATTCCTGGGTGTCTCAATTAGGTGTGCCATTGGACTTAACTTCTGACAGGGGTCCCCAGTTCACCTCAGAGTTGTGGACGTTGGTTTCCAGGTTTGACATATTTCAGGAAAGATTTTGGCTCACTCCTCTTTACATAAAATTCATAGCTTGTTTGTTCTGCTGCATTCCCTTCCTAGATTTTCCATAGGATTGACGTGACTGTACAGGGCACTTCATAACTTCAAGGTACAACTTTAATCCTTTGTACTTTTTGATTGATATCTTTACTTGTTATTATTACTGCTGGAGAAAAAATATTCTCACTTACATTGTTTACCCAAAAAGAACCACACTCGACGGCAGAAGATTTTTAACCAGGAATTTATTTGCAAGGTCAGATTTTGAGGACAGGTTACATAAATGTACACACATGAAGACCAGTCCCAAGAATCTGCCTCGAGCTTCCCCCTCCACTTGCTTTTATATCCTTATCAGTTCAGTCAAGTTCACAGAGCTCAGGAGATGTCTCCCAGCTCCTCAGCTCTCTCCACTAACCCAAACATATCAAAGTCAAAAGTCAAAGTCAACTTTATTGTCAGATCTGCAATATGTACTGTACAGGACATACACAGGACCGAAATTGCGTTTCTCTCAGTCCCTCGGTGCAACAGTAAACATCTAAACATTGAAACACTGAAACATATAATAATAGACATAAGCATAAAATAGTAAAACTAACACTGTCCTGAGTTTTTTTTGCATAGTGGTATAAGAGTATGAAAATTTACACCAACTCTAAAACTAAAACATTAAACATTTAATGAACATAATACTGGCCTGAGTTTTTGCATACTAGTATAAAAAAAGAGTATAAAAAGTATAACTAAAATAAACTAAGGGTTTCTAGCATTGACATTTGCAAAGTGGCAAAGCAGCGTATGAGTTAATGTACACAGTATATGTATGAGGTAGTAGTTGATGTTGTTATAGAGGCAAAAAGTGGCATATGCAGTAAGGCACATTGGGCATCCCTAAATAAGACCGTTCAGAGCACACTGTATATGTATCAGCAGTGGTGTAGATATTAGAGTAGTGTAAATGTAAACAGTAGTAATTACATGTAAGTCAGAGTCAGAGTCAGAGTCAGAGAGTCTTTATTGTCATTTGCACCGCATGTGGTACATGAGATGAAAACGAGATTATGTACACGAGGTCCCAGTTACATCCAACAACAAATGAAAGAGAAAAACAGTAATAACATCGAGAACTAACTAAGAAAAACATCAACTAGTAATACACTAAGCCTAATATAGTGGGAATAAACAGCAGCACGAACATGAGTTTGTATGAGCAGATGGTCACAGATGAACACAGCAACAAGAAAACATATCAGCATCAGCATGATGTGATATTTTGCAGTGTTTATTTTAATTTTATTTTTATTTATTCATGAGTCTAACAGCCTCAGGGTAGAAGCTGTTCCTCAGTCTAGTGGTTCTACACTTGATGCTCCTCAACCTCCGTCCTGAGGGGAGTGGGGCAAAGAGTGAGTGTGCTGGATGAGTGAGGTCTTTCATGATACAGGTGGCTCTTTTCCTGCATCTAGAGGTGTAAATGTCTGTGATGGTGGGGAGACTGACTCCAACAGACTTCTGTGCAGCCTTCACCACTCTCTGCAGAGCTTTCCTCTCTTCAACTGTGCAGCCTCCATGCCACACGTTGATGCTGGAGCACAGGATGCTCTCCACTGCACACCTGTAGAAGGAGGTGAGAACTGGGCTGCTCAGACCAGCTCGTCTCAGCCGTCTGA
>JBBPBX010006433.1:0-14118 GCA_038048925.1 Garcialebias charrua | reverse complement strand
TAATAATAATAATGAATTCAATTTATAACGCACTTTTCATTAATGGAAATCTCAAAGTGCTACAAGGAGCATATATATATATATATATATATATATATATATATATATACAGTATATACATACATACATGAACCCTTTATAATTTTCTATATTTCTGCATAAGGACCTAAAACATCATCAGATTTTCACACAAGTCCTAAAAGTAGATAAAGAGAACCGAGTTAAACAAATGAGACAAAAATATGATACTTGGTCATTTATTTTTTACAGTATTGAGGAAAACAATGCAGTATTGCCGGTACATATTTGTGAGTGGCCAAAGTATGTGAACCTTTACTTTCAGTATCTCGTGTGACCCCTGTGTGCAGCAATAACTGCAACTAAACGTTTCCAGTAACTGTTGATCAGTCCTGCACATCGGCTTGGAGGAATTTTATACCATTCCTCTACAGAACAGCTTCAACTCTGGGATGTTGGTTGGTTTCTTCACATTAACTGCTGCTTCAGGTCCTTCCACAACATTTGGATTGGATGAAGGTCAGGACATTGCCTTGGCCTTCTAAAACATGAACTTTATTCTTCTTGAACCATTCAAAAAAGGCGTTCAATACAGGATCAACTGGACTTTATTTGTTGCAGAAAACGTTTCGACTTCTGTCCAGAAGTCTTTTTCAATTCTGAATGAATGGAAGCTGTGAGAACGAGAAGTTTTATACAAGCCACGCACCAACATATGAAATTTGAAACTGAAATAACACCACAAAATACCTAACTGGTGTGGTGTTGTGGTGTTATTTCAGTTTCCAATTTCATATGTTGGTGCGTGGCTTGTATAAAACTTCTCGTTCTCACAGCTTCCATTCATTCAGAATTGAAAAAGACTTCTGGACAGAAGTCGAAACGTTTTCTGCAACAAATAAAGTCCAGTTGATCCTGTATTGAACGCCTTTTTTGATTTTATCATGTCCTGGACGACTGAGAATCTTCACCAGCTTCTTGAACCATTCTTTGGTAGAACGACTTGTGTGCTGAGGGTCATTGTCTCGCTGCATGATCCACGTTCTCTTGAGCTTCAGTTCATGGACAGATGTTCTGACATTTCCTTTAGAATGATCTGATATAATTCAGAATTCATTGTTCCATCAATGAAGGCAAGCCGCCCTGGCACAGATGCAGTGGAACAGACCTAAACCATGAGACTACCACCACCACATTTCACAGATGGGATAATGTTCTAATGCTGGAATGCAGAGTTTCCTTTCTCCAAACTTAACGTTTTTCATTTAAAACAAAAAGTTCTACTTTGGTCTCATCTGTCCACAAAAATTCTTCAGACTTCTGGCTTGTCCACATGATCTTTATCAAACTGAAGACAAGCAGCAATGTTCTTTTAGGAGAGTAGTGGTGTTCTCCTTGTAACCCTGCCATGCACACCATTGTTGTTCAGAGTTCTCCTGATGGTGGACTCATGAACATAAACATCAACCTATGGCCCTGTTTACACGGACACTGTGTGGGGGAAACGGATGTTTTGGGTATGTTAATTAGGTGAAAAGTTTTGCGTTGACACTGTCGAGATTCTGTGGATACGACTCTCTCCCCCTCCACCCCCCGTCCTCATGATTTCACTGTAGTTACCATGCTGGGCCGTTAGATGGCGCTGTGATTTTTGGAACCTTCACTACTGCGCATGCGCTGCCTGAGGTAAACAGCAGCCGAGCAGCCTCGTCTGTTTTCCTCTCTGGCTAAAATCAGCTAACTACAAGTTGTTGTCAACAAGTTAACAACAAGTTAAAGCTGGAATTTGGATAAGAGTCAACAGATTTGAGTCAGTGGGACCCGCTTCATCTAACAAGCTGCACACCAGACGCTGAGACTGTGGACCAGAACCGCTGAGTGGACTGTGGACCAGAACCGGACTTTACTCCGTGATAAACAGCTGACTTACAGCAGGTAAATCAACGTTCTTAATATAATGTTTGCTTGTGTTTACTTTGATCACACAACAACTGAGTTTTTATTTATTTATTTATTTCTGCCAGGTGGAGCTGTCGTTCCAACAGGCTGATGGTTCTGAGGTTCTGATGGGTCCAGATGAACACACAGCAAGAGTCCAGTAGTTACAGTTCGGTTCACGTGTTTTAATAGTGTGTTCAGTTTAATTCTCAGTGTTTGTGTTACGTACAGTTTGTGGTGCTGAATAAATAAATAAATAAAAAATAAACCTGGTGTCTTCATTTTCACAGCACGTTACGCACTGTTTAAAAAATGTAACGAGTCCAGATAGATACTGTAGTTCAGATAAATTTAAACATCTCCCACGCCAACATAAATACTGTTTATTGTTGTTAAACTGTTATATTTTGCAGCGTGACACGTGAAATGTCAGACTGTCTGCGCGTGCGGGCTGCGTGCATGTGTTCAAACAAAAGCTCCACGGGAGATGTTTACATTATCAGCGGGGGGTCAGCGAAAAACTTCCACCTTGAGAGCAGGGTCAAAAAAGTATCGGAGTCATCGAGGGGGGCCAGCAGCGTCGTGTAGGCGATAAGCAAAGTCGCAAAGAGAAAGTAGCGGTTACACTCAAAATACGCGCCGTGTAAACTGGCCCTATGTGAGAGAGGCCTTCAGTTGCTTGGAAGTTACCCTGGGGTCCTTGGTGACCTCGCCACACACCTTGCTTTTGAAGTGATCGTTGTTGGTCCACCACTCCTGGGGAGGGGAACAATGGTCTTGAATTTCCTCCATTTGTACACAATCTATCTGACTGTGGATTGGTGGAGTCCAAACTCTTTAGAGGTGGTTTTGTAACTTTTTCCAGCCTAATGAGCGTCAACAACTCTTTTTCTGAACTCCTCAGAAATCTCCATTGTTTGTGCCATGATCCACTTCCATAAATGTCTTGTGAAGATCAGACTTTGATAGATCCTGTTCTTTAAATCAAACGGTGTCCACTCACACCTGATCATCATCCCATTTATCGAAAACACGTGACTCTAATTTTGCTTTCAAATTAACTGCTAATCCTAGAGGTTCACATACTTTTGCCACTCACAAATATGTAATAATGGATCATTTTCATCAATAAATAAATAAATGACAAAGTATAATATTTTTGTCTCATTTTTTTTAACTGGGTTCTCTTTATCGACTTTTAGGACTTAAATCGGAGGATGTTTTAGGTCATATTTATGCAGAAATATAGAAAACTTCAGGTCATGAAGCCTAGTCTGCCAGGACCAAAACAACTCTTTGTGGTTTTGAGCTGTGTGCATGTGTCTGCATCGGTCACAACAAAAAAAGTGCCTGGGCATGCATCAGCTTGGCATTCTGACTGAGCTGTGTTGATCCTGAACTCCATCCCATCCCAGCTATCAGCTCTTTATCACAGCTACCAGCTGTGGTTCCTTCTAAAAATATCAGCAGCTTCTCAGCTTTGTACAAAAGGTGATTGTTGGGCAGATGCAAGAGATTAACTGTTACTAAAAAGCCACAGCAACATGGCTGGTGGGAGATGTTACAGCTTGTGTGTTATTTAAGGAATGTGAAGNATCAAACGGTGTCCACTCACACCTGATCATCATCCCATTTATCGAAAACACGTGACTCTAATTTTGCTTTCAAATTAACTGCTAATCCTAGAGGTTCACATACTTTTGCCACTCACAAATATGTAATAATGGATCATTTTCATCAATAAATAAATAAATGACAAAGTATAATATTTTTGTCTCATTTTTTTTAACTGGGTTCTCTTTATCGACTTTTAGGACTTGTGTGAAAATCGGAGGATGTTTTAGGTCATATTTATGCAGAAATATAGAAAACTTCAGGTCATGAAGCCTAGTCTGCCAGGACCAAAACAACTCTTTGTGGTTTTGAGCTGTGTGCATGTGTCTGCATCGGTCACAACAAAAAAAGTGCCTGGGCATGCATCAGCTTGGCATTCTGACTGAGCTGTGTTGATCCTGAACTCCATCCCATCCCAGCTATCAGCTCTTTATCACAGCTACCAGCTGTGGTTCCTTCTAAAAATATCAGCAGCTTCTCAGCTTTGTACAAAAGGTGATTGTTGGGCAGATGCAAGAGATTAACTGTTACTAAAAAGCCACAGCAACATGGCTGGTGGGAGATGTTACAGCTTGTGTGTTATTTAAGGAATGTGAAGATTGTGGGGATGCATGTCAGCAAAACTATAATAACAAAACTAGAAAGAAAATGTGATGATTGTGAACAAGCAAGAACTGAATCCTTTTTGTGGACTGATGCTGAATTGAAGCTTCTGTTCAGTTTCACATTAAAGTACAGAACCAAAAGTGCAGGACAGTGTTGACATGGACCCAGGTCAAATATGCAGACATAAGGGACTCATCTTTCCAGCCTTGTATAAAGTGAGGGACATGGAGGAAAGCTTTTTACTCAAGATGTTCAAAGCACATCACAGTATACAGTATGTCCCTCAATACTTCGCGGTTCAACATTAGCGGACTTGCTTTTTTGCGGTTTTTCGTCAGAAGATTGTACACGACACACGACTGTCAACTTTAATATTACTCACGTGGTTGGGACAGTACGGGATCAAAAGTTAACAGGAGCGGGTGGGAGTGGGAACCAACCAACAGGACAAAAAACAAATACAAAACAAAAGCAATACTTGGATTAATCTCAAACTTAACATTCCTTCTTTGGATGCTGATGCCATTTTACTTTATGTGGATAACTTAAACTCAGCTTTCTCTGATGTCATGAATATAGTTGTACTAAAGTACCACATTTGCTGTAAGTGGAGGCATAATAAGCCCTCCTTTCTGGTTTATTAAATATTTTAAGTCATACTATTCTTCATTAAGTAGATGAAAAAAAACTGCAAAACTGCTAGAATCATCCAATTACATGTATGTGGTTTATGCAGTTCAGTGCAACGAGGAATGTCCCAAGCTCTATGTTGGAGAAACCTGAAAGTTATGCACCATAACTCATGTTCCCTGAAGGAAGGGAACGAGGTGCAACATAATTGCTATGGGAAATTGTGCCCCGCGCGATTACCTGAAGGAATACACTCACGTCTTTATGGCAGGGGCGTCAGCGTCACGCCAGAGTCCCCACCCTCTGGGTATTTAAGACGCGGACGCCCATCCTACTTCCTCTAGAATGCACTTCACCGAGCTTTCAGCATTGAAAGGGCCAGGTATGTTGCACCTTGTTCCCTTCCTTCAGGGAACATGAATTATGGTGCATAACTTACAGTTCCCTTATCAGTCATTCACTCGGTGCAACATAATTGCTATGGGAACGTAATTCATTCACGCCCTTGCAATGCTCAGTAAAATGCATGCTGTGANGTTTCTTTTGTAAAAAAATGAACAAATTTAATAAACATAAACATAAACATAAACATTAAGTTTTCAAGGCAGCTTGTGTAGACAGGGCAACTGACCAGTTCCCTGCCCTTGGATGTCAATAGGCCTGGATAGCAGATGTAAAGGATGTTAACCCAGGATGCATCTGTGTGCCCTATTCACTGTTCATGAGTTCGGTAGGAGTCATATAGACTGACAAGCTTGACTAAATAAAGGTTGAATGAAAAAAAAAAAAAGCTAGGTTAAAGATGAACAATGGTATTCAGATGCATAGGTCCCAAGGGACACAAGCTGCCGATATTTTTATGGACAAAACAACAATTGTCAATTACTCTGCTGCTTGTATTAATGTAATACACTTTTTATAACCATACAATTTATAATCACATAAACTTTGCACAGTTACTCTTATGATAATAAATTTGCACAGCTTCGTTCATAAATCAGACTCATAGACTGTTATTGTGCACTGGTGCTGTTAGCCCATATTAGCTCAAACTCTCAGAGCTACGTTCTGTTGTGTCCAACTAAGGACAATGAGAAGACTTTTTTATTTTCTGATTATTTATTTCAATCCGAAGCATTACCAAAAAACGCCTTTTTCTGATCATAAGACGTCTGTGACTTATCCCTTATGTATTTAAAAGAAGCTGCTCGGGTTGTACAATTGGCGTGTTTTGCTCACCGGAAGCCGTAGGGTTGTCATACCAGACGTTCAGTCATGGGTTCGATCCCCATGGCCGCTTGATTCGCCAAATCAAGTGGACAATGATTTTAACATATTTTACATTTGTCTATTATCAAAAAAGGCGTTCAATACAAGATCAACTGGATTTATTTGTTACAGAAGACGTTTCGCTTCTCATCCGAGGAGCTTTATCAATTCAATGAAACAGACTGTGTGCGCGTGGAGTTATAACAGTGAGTCACACACCAACATACCGGGTATGTAAATTTCAAACTGAGGTAACACATACATGTAAATTGACAGATCACACCTTAACAGTAGGGAGTTCCCTTGAGGTCTCTGACAGAAGACACACAACTGTATGTAAATTGACAAAAACACCCTCCCAAACCAACAACAGAGGTTTCTCAAAAAAACTTTGCTAGTCTAATTCACAGACAAGACACCTCTGCTCTGTGGCCACCTGGGAGCTATCAGTATCAGGGAGAGGGCTCCCTTACGTATACCTTCCAGTGTCACCTGAATCAGAGGGACAGGTGGAAAAGCATAATACAGCACCCCTGCTGGCCAATCATGGGCCAAAGCATCAGTTCCCAACGGTGCATCTGTTTCCCGTGAGAATTAGTTAGTTTCCCTCATAGAGAAGTAGAGGTCACACTGTGAGCTGGCTCTGTATGGGAACAAGCCCACCGAGGTTCTTCCAAACCGTGACCAGACCTGATCCACAACTCGTGGGTTCAGTCTTCATTCTGATGCCAAAAGAGGCCCTCTTGAGAGGGCATCCGCTCCGTAATTCAGTTCACCCGGAACATGAGTCACCCTAAGCGACAATAATCTTGGAGCGTACCATGTGCGCATCCTCTGTGTCAGGCTGAGGAGGGCTTGGGATCTCACCCCCCCTTCCCAGTTAATGAAGGACACCATGGTTTTGTTATCTGATTTCACCAGGACATGCTGTCCCGCAATCAGACCTTTACCAAAGAAGTATTTTACTAACAGGAATACGGCCAACAATTCCAGGAAGTTGATGTACAATCTTGCTTCCTACTCATTCCAGAGGCCTCGTGCATTATGATTTCTGCAGACTGCCCCCCATCCTGTTTTTGAGGCGTCCATTGTGATGACCACACGGGATGACACCCTACCTGACGGGACCCCTTCCGTGAACACAGACAGGTCTCCCCAAGGTTCCAGGGCCCTCAGGCACTCTGAATCGATTCTAAACTTTCCTGCTTGCCCAAACGGGGCAGGTCATGTTTGTTGGTTTAGCCATATTTGCAGGGCCCGCATCTTCAGCAATGCGTATGGCACACAGGGTATGGTTGTCGCCAAGAGGCCTAAGAGGCGTTGGCACATTTTCAGGGGGACCTGCTGATTCAGTTTAAACTTTGCCAGGCAACAGCGAATCGAGGAAACATGTTCCTCTGAGAGCCATGCTCTGTACCGGATGGTGTCAACCTGCACTCCCAGAAATACGGTAATCCGTGATGGGGTCAGGTCACTCTTTTTTAGGTTTATGACAAAACCGAGAGACTCCAGGTAAGAGATCACCCTGCAGGAGTGTGACTGGGCCTGTATTCTGCCTTCAGCCAGAACCAAGAGGTCATCCAAGTAGTTCATAATCCTGACTCCTTGATTCCTAAGAGGGGTCAGGGCTGCGTCCAGACATTTAGTAAATGTACGAGGAGCAGACTTCAAACCGAAGGGTAAGGCTTTGAATTCATAAGCCTTCCCTCGAAGGCAAACCGGAGGAATTTCCTGTGCCTCCTCCACACGCCCACATGGAAATAGGCGTCTTTCAAATCCACTGTACATGCATAGTCTCCAGGTCTAACGGACTGGAGGACCTGCCGCAGTGTGAACATCTTGAACTTGAAAGTTCTTATTTTCTTGTTCAGAGTCCTGAGATCCAGGATCGGCCTCAGGGATTGATCTCTTTTGGGCACCAGGAAGAGCTTGCTGCAATGACCGGAGCGTAGTTTGTGTTTTGGGACAATACTTATTACTCCTTTCTGTAGCATTTTTGACACTTCCTCCCTCAGCACGTGTGCGCATGCTAGGTTAATGTTCGATCACAACACCCCCACGAAGGGGGGCGGTCCTTTGATGAACTGCAGCTTGAGCCCACGACGCACCGTCGTCATGACCCATTCCTTTGGCAGACACGTCCTCCAGGCCTGCACGTGCGCCATGAGCCTGGAAGGGATGTCTAACTGCTGTTTGTCATGTTTGAGTGCGGGAGGGGTGGCCTTTGACCCCTCTTGCGTACTCTGGAGCAGGTTGGTCTGCCCAACAGAAGACATTGCGAGATCTGACTGTCTCAGGCAGAACTCGTGTGTCCTACTACGGTTCATAGTCTGACCTAGTAGTTTGTGTTTCACAAAAGTGGGGCTCGAGTCAAGAACCAGGGCAGTCTGTGCTTTGGTACTTTTATTCTTGTATATGCATGAAACAGTGTTTGTTTTTTATTACACATACAGTAGACGAGTTATGTTTAGTGCGCACACACATACCACCAGCTCCTTGTAGCGTTTTACAAGTGAAGTCTGGGCTCAAAAGGTCAGGTTCCCGTACTGCGTGGCGGGCAAACCTGAAGCCCTGTTCCCATTTTGGGACCAGGATGCATTCAGTAGTCTGAGATTTTATTGTTGTGTGTGGATGGCAATTTCTCTTTATTACACAAGGGTCTGAGTGTTCTTGTGTGTTTAAACGTTCCGAACCAGCTAGTAGTGCTCCTCTAACACAGGTACTGGTGGTAAAAGTTCGGCATTTTCTCTCCCTCTGTGAGTGAGAGCGCCTGTAATGGTACAAGGGCATCTCAGACTTTCCTTTTCTTTTTGTTGGTGGCCCCTTGCAGCTCCTGCAGCTTTTCTGCCTGGTGGGCCTGCAGCCCAGAGGCCACTCGTCCTTTTCCACCCCACCAAGGTCCCTCGGGCCCTGACATGGTTAACGTCAGAGAGTCATCCATAGCCTCATGGGTGGATAAGCTCTCAGCGTCACAATGTTCTCGTCGTGGGCATAGGAAAACTATCAGGTAGCGCAGCTGAACAGGTAGCTGAAAATCCTCCTCCTGGACTGTGCTAGACAGAGAGCCTCCTTGTTAGCCGGGGCTAAACATGGAGGTACTCGTGAGCCCGCTAGCGGTGCTAAGACGGGCCCTCGAGCAGCGTAGCATCGGTAAAAAACACTTAGTTATGCGATGAATTCTACCGTCGATTCGGCCACACAGGATAGCGAAACAGGCAAAATATGAGAAGGTTAGCTAGCAAGCTAGACCAAGCATTTTCACATACCTCACGGTGGAGTCCTTCGTTGTCTGCTCATAGCCGCGCTAATCGTGTTAGCAACGCTGATCGTCCGCCCCTGTTGTCATGGGTGCTCCTGGTTAGCCATGCTAACCGTGGGAGCTAGCCAGATAGCAGCGGGGTTACTCGATTTCCACTCTCCTTTCTCCGGGGTCATCCCCGAGAAAAACTTTGAGTGTCTTCGCGTGTAGCATCCCTGAGCAGACCGGACAGGCCTCGTGGGCGTCCGCTGCTGAAAAGGGGGTAGCCAGATCCGCTGAAGCAGGTTCGGGAGCCGGAGCTCACTGCCTGCCGGAGTTCCTCGTCCGAAGACGTCCTCTTGCTGAGCTGCTCGCGGCTGCTGGCCTGTTAGCTTAATTAGCTTAGCAGGTAGCGTGCCGTGCAGTTAGCGTTTGCTAACCGAGCAGCAGAAAAGCAGAAGAGAAAAGGCACGGGAGCTGGGGCTCGCTGGCATGCTGGTCTTCTTTGAGTTTTGGGTTTTTGCATTACCTTCTCAGGAGCCATGGCTGAGAAGAGTTGAGCTCGTTAGCAGTGCTAACGTTGTCCGGAGACGTCTCCCTCCTCGCGTCGCTTTTGCTGGCTAGCCTGCTACTCGTTAGCAGGGTAGCGGTGTCGCACAGTCAGCGCCGTCGAGCGAAGCCGTCTGTGGAGAGAGGAGAAGAAAACTTCGGGGTGAAGGAAAAATGTGCCGGACCAGCTTTCGCCAGCCCGACAGTCCGCAGGAAAACATTCTCTGTACGCTCTGTGTAGGGAGCGAGCTCACCTCTGGTCGAGCGATGAAGCAACAGAGAAGTTCTGAGAAGAGTGTTCAGGTTTAAGTGAGGTGAAGGGCAATAAGAGGAAGTAGGATGGGCGTCCGTGTCTTAAATACCAAGAGGGTGGGGACTCTGGCATGACACTGACTCCCCTGCCGTAAAGGTGTGAGTGTATTCCTTCAGGTAATCGCGCGGGGCGCAATTTCCCATAGCAATTATGTTGCACCGAGTGAATGACTGATAAGGGAACAAACAGTTACTCGGCTCGGGTGCTCGGGCTGACAGTTTATTATAAACCAGGTATTTTGATTGTGCCCTCACTGCCCTGGGTCCCTTAGAGATTGTGGGCCCCTGGGCACTTGCCCAGTTGTCCATATGGTTAATCCAGCCTGCGTGCATGGAGTGTCCTTCCTAGAGCGGCAGCATGCACATATCAACCTGGACAGGGCGGTGGACTTCGTCATGCTGCAGGGCAGCCGAACCGGAGCCGAATCGCAGCTGCTGGTCTACAGAGCTGGTGAGTACCCAAATAACATTTTGCAGTACTGTGCAGTACATATATGTGTATGTTGTTAAAATTACGTAGGTTTACATGTTAAGAACATTGCAAGAGTGTGGGAAGGGTTTATAAAACCTTAAAATACTGTATATATAGGTACTAAAATAATTGTAGCATTCTTACGTCAGGGTTTTTCACCTATTGCAGGGCTGGAACGTAACCCCCTCGATAATCGAGGGACTGCTGTATTCCTAATACACAAGTTTGTCAATCTCTTTCAAACTATTTTCATTTTTTAATTAATATTTTATGCACATTAAAGTATTTTATGCACATTTGGTGAAATTTTATGTATTTTGGAAAGTTGAACGAAGTGCTTAATACCTTTTGGTCTTACTTCATGTGGTATAATAATGTGTTATTGGTCATCAGCCTTGTGCAGTGAAGTCATACAGTATACAATGGTTGCCTGCCACGATTAATCTGTCTTCGATATCACAGTTCAGGTTGTATAAAGACAGAATTATTTCTACACAGGTTTTCCTCCACAGATCCAGACCTGAACCAAATTGACGCTTTTGGGATGTGCTGCATTTTGAGACTCCCAGCATTGTTACAATTTGCATGAAGTCATGTTGTTTAAACTAAATTATATGACAATGAATGCATGAAGCAATTCAGCTAAAATAAAAATGTTTTAAAATAAACAACTCATGCTTTCTTCCATCTTTTATCTTTTTAATTGAAGTTTTTTAACATTTTATTTGGCTTGTATATTTTGATTATGTAGTTTTCGGTAAACTAAAATAACTCTTGAATCGTGAGTGTTTTGGCAACTTTAAAAAAAAAACTATGCTGTAGCTTTGATAGGCATCTGGCAGTTCTGGCCTCCAACATGAAACTTATTCCAGCGAGAAGCTGCAGCATGTTGTGACAGTGACTTCAGACCACCCACAGTCAGAGACAGAAAAAGAAACCCAGTGCACCCAAACAAATCACTCACACTAAAGAAAAGGAGCACTGGCATGACAATATCGCAGACATTGGAGACACGACGAATGTGCCAGATTAACGAAAGAATGATATTTGAGATGACAGTTTGTAAACAGGCCGACTGCACTTCTACAGATACGGTTGCATTGACTTCAATAAACAACTCACATACAATATTTATTACTTGGAACAGCATTAAACATTTTCAAATGCATACTGCAATTTTTCAAAACTTACTCAAAAGATGGATAAAAATTGAATACCAGAATAATTAAATTAATTTCTGATCTTATTGTAGCTTGCAAACCTGGCATTACTGCTGAGACGTTTCTCTTTGTGCAATTAAAATTCCCTTTTAGGTCTGTGACCTAATAATACAGCCCACAACTAAACAGGCTGAAAGATAACGCAAGAGATGAAACACCGTAACTAACGTGTCAACGCATGCCTCAGTTTTAAAATTCAAATGTTTCACATGACCTTTGTTTACCTACTTGTGGTAAATGTGCGTGCAAGTAGTTTCCGTTTCTTCACCCTGTACAGAACAATCTGAAAGGTCTTCGGTGAATTAGGAAGGTGAGATACAGTATGTCCTGGTTTTAGTTCTGATTTTGCTCAACAACAGCTCCTAAAGGAGTAAGCTATTTAATGGACCAGTTGAGGCAGGTATGAAATATTGGTTCATGAATGTTTTTTGTTTGTTTGTTTATTTAGTCCAAAAACACATCAGGTAAAAGACATTATGACACAGAGCCATGAAAAACGCGAAGTTTACATTTTGTTGTTGGATGTAACTGGGACCCTGTGTACATAATTTCGTTCCATCACATGTACCACATGTGGTGCGAACGACAAATAAAGAAACCCAACTCTGACTGAAAAATATTTTTAAGTTCATATACGGTAGTTCAGTTGGTAAAGCTGCTGCCTCTCAGCGAAAAAGTTGCTGGATCAAATCCTGT
The DNA here is from genome assembly GCA_038048925.1 of Garcialebias charrua. NCBI lineage: Eukaryota > Metazoa > Chordata > Actinopteri > Cyprinodontiformes > Rivulidae > Garcialebias > Garcialebias charrua. The sequence goes on along the minus strand of JBBPBX010006433.1, from coordinate 1,556 downwards.
CCGGGGGAACTTTCTGGGTGGAGTTTGCATGATCTGCCTGTGCATGTGTTGGCTTTCTCCAGATACATGGTTTCCTCCCACAAACCAAAAACATGCATGTTAGGCTGATTGGTGACTCTAAATTGACCCTCAGTGTGAGTGAGAGAGTGAATGGTTGTTTGTCCCTTTTTTCTCTGTGTGTCCCTGTGATGGACTGGAGACCTGTCCAGGATGTCCCCCACCTCTTGCACAGTGACTGCTGGATATGAGCACCACTGACCCCAGCGACCCGAAAAGGAAGAAGCGGGTAAAGATGATGGATGGATGAAACGATTAAATATTTTCAGTGTTTTCTCACCCTGTGATCCATTAATGATGAGTGCCAGATTATAGCAGCACTGACTGATCACAATGTAAGTATGCTCTACAGTATTGTATACGTCCAGAGGACCAGACCTAACTTTTTTTTATTTTTCTACCTGGATTATTGAGCATGCATCAGGATATCTACAGTATTGTGTTAAAAACATGTACCTCACATTGCCTACAATGAACACAGCCATCAGTCAAACCAGGAGGTCAAGGAAGAAGGCTGTCCTCGTCAAAGGCACCTCTGCAAACACAAGCAGCACCTTCTTTTAATAAGTGAAAAAAAGAAAAGAGAGCCGTGAACTTGTTCATCCAGTTTTTCTCCATCCTGACTGCTGTGAGTGAACAGCATGCAAATGGCAGAGGAAGCCAAGGTGTATAAAGACCAAATGCCTCAGGCCAAAAAAGTTTACACAACCTGTTGCCATTAATCCGCCTTCTCCGATTTGTGTTTAATTCTGCCAGTCAGCTGAAAATTTCCCGCTTAGCAAAGTAAAGTGAAGAGTTTGATAAGTATCTCTGATAGGTGTTTTTATATTTAATATACCAATAACCCCTACTGTACTGTTGTATCAAGTCATGCTATCCTGGCTGTTAAAAGAAGTGAAAAATCTTAACCTAAAGTCCACATGTGTGAGCGATCTACAATATTTTCTATCTGTTTGATATATATTTATGGGACATAAGATCAAGCGTTTGGTTCTGCTCTGACAAACTAATTAGGCTCTGCTTCATTTTGATCGAAGGATTAACTGCTCAGAGCATCGTCTCCTGGATTACAGGACCACAGATAATACGCTGATCATGGGATTGTGGCATTCTTCATTGCAGGTAATGGGTCCATTACTCATCAGATGAGGTTGAATTCTCAGGCTCTCTTATGAGCAGAGTGACAGAAGTTGGTGTACAATCGGAAGAGGGTGTGTCCCGGGACAAGGCCTAGCTGAGGAACAGGCTTCAGAGTAGGGTGCTTAGTTCATGGCCTCAGGCACGTAGCTCAGATTTAAGAATGAGTTAGCGTGTCACGATAGCGTGTCTTGCAGCAGACTACGCCTGCACCTGTCAGGTGTTCTGTGGCATGCCTGGGTTTCGTGAGGAAGATTGTGTGCGCCTTTTTGCTGTGTGCAGTCTGCGTGAGCTCACCCTCTTCTCGTTGCACGCATCTAAATACTGACGGGCACGTAGTTTGTCCCAACATCTGCAATTGT
>JBBPBX010006432.1:51957-68504 GCA_038048925.1 Garcialebias charrua | reverse complement strand
GCGACCGGAGCGTCCCAGCTGACTGAGGATTAAGGATGAGTATTAAAACTCACATTGAACCTCATGTGCTCTGCGAACATCCTCAAACATTTCTCTCTGAGCCGCTCAGACCGCCATCCATGGTCTGTGAGGATGAACGCCTCCGGGATTCACCATGGGGTGCTCAGGATGTATGGTGAGTTGGATCAATGGCAGCATCAGGAGAGCAAATACATTCAAACAAACAAACACATGTTTCATGTTTAGCTCTGGGAAATTTTGGGACTAAACGACAGGAAGTTATGTTTTTAAGAATAAAAATGTATCAGTGATTCTGATTTTAACCTAATTAACCAGAGTAAAAAACTCAAAGGATGTTTCTAAATCAATCCGGACTTTTAGATCTGTTTGTCTTCAGCATGCAACACGTTCTTTAATTTTTGTTCTATTTCAACAATTCATAAATCAAAAATGTTCCGCTCATTCAGGACATTCCAGCTCTGACTTGTGGTATTTTTTTTTTGCAATTTTTCTTTTTTAAGTATTTAGCTTTGTTGGCCATGTTTTTCTCATTGAAAATGAATGGAGCTCTTCACATCCTCAGGCCCTTTGAACTGTTGACAACCTTCACTGCTTATTTCAGCTTTTTTTCTTGTTCAGCTCTTTTCACATTCTTTCTGCTCATTTCAACATTTGTGTTTTTTTTAAATCTGCTTCTTTTTGCAGGTTTCATTAATTTATGCTCATTTCAGATTTTTTTTTCTTTTTTCGGCTCTGTTCAGCTTTTATTTACACATTTCATTTCTGTTTTCCTGCTTTCAGCAAATGTTAGCTTTTCAGTTCAGAGATGAAACCTTTTCACCTGGTTTCAGCTTCGTCAGCATCTTTCAGCTGAAATATTCAGCAATAAACATTCACACTGTGTTTTCACAGGAAATGTCGTTCCCTATAGATTAAAATGACATCTTATCAGTTGTAGCATCTTAACTATAAAGGGTTTGTATCAAAGTAGATTTTTCCACCTGTGTGTGTTTGATGATGGGTTCTGTGTCTGTAGTACGGTTTGTACCAATCACCCAACATCCTCCTGATCCTCCCGTCATCTGACTGCCTCTAATCTGCTGAGATGATGGAACGACTCAGTGTTCACTCTTTAATCCACATGTGTATTTCTCATGCTGCTGCCATGATCTGTGTCGTCAACGTTCTCCTCTCATCCAGGTGGATTTCTGTTCAAGCAGTGGAAGAAAAGGTTCCTGTGTCTGACGGCTGAGGGCTGCCTCTTTGTGTGCCACGATGCTCTGTCCCCACCCGAACAGACTGTTCTGTTGCAAAGCAGCTGCGAGGCGATCGTGGAAGGCAAGGAGATCCTGGACCTGCCTAAACTACCTTCAGGCGCGTGCAGGGAGTGCTGCTTTGCTCTGATCCTCCCTCAGAATAAATACCTGCTGCTGCTGGCAGAAACCCCCCCAGAGTGCAGGTGAGGAGCTCACCTGGTAGACTTCACTATATTTAAGGAGTTTAAATTTTCATGCTCATTAATTAATTAGTATATTTCCAAACAGCCTTTTTCTTATTTTTTTCTTTATTATTATATTATTTATTATTATTATTATTATTTTAATTTCATTTGGACATCCCTCCTGTTATCACAGTTTATCAGAGCAATCCGTTTTGTTAAGCAGGATATAAATTAACGAAATTCTACGACACGTTCAATTTCTATTAACTTTATTTATTAACATCAATAAACTGATGTGCTGATGTTTCTGTCATTTAAATTAAATATAACAACGTTTTCTTTTCTCATTTCAGTCAGTGGCTGAATGTGCTGAAAAAGGTGAAAATGGTAAGTCAACAATATATGTTTATTGTCAGTGAAAATACTTATTAAATATATAACATAAAAGCAGACTCTGGATCATTAAAAATAAAGATATTTCAAGCAATTGAAGGGCCGCACAGAAAACTGTAAAAAAAAAAAAAAGTAAACTTTGGAAGACTATTTTCAGGCTTTTTCTTGTTGTAGCATAGTTAGCTTACTCGATTTAATAAAAACAAGTATCCCAATATTCTTTAGGAACATAAGGTACTTTTTGTAAACTGGCTCTTGTGACAATATATTTGTTAGCCTAACTAGGAAAAAAAAAGAAAAAGAAAAAAGATTAGTTTGCCTTTTGGAGTCTATATGGTTCAGTCTACTTCTGGAAACATGACTTAAAAGAGAGTTTTTTTAATCGTAATTTAGATGTTTCTGATGTATTTGTTCAAGATGTTTCATTTACACTTTCTTAAGTTTGGCTGATAAATTGCAGGTTTTCATCAACTTATTTAAATTTTGTTTTCTTTTCAATTAAGAATATCAGGGACCAGATAGAAATTGTCCAAGGGCCACTTTTGGCTCTCGGGCCACATGTTGCCCACATCTGATGTAGTCCATGTGTACAAGGCCTAGCTGTGCTGCATGTTAACATCAGCATTGTTGTATTTTTTAAGTGGGAGCTCTCTAACAAAATATTTTATAGCAGACATAAAGTTTCATGTTCACTAATTTATCATTCTCACTATAACACAGGTGGTAATTGTAGGCTAGATGAAAGGTATGAGGATGTGTACTTTTTGTTAAGCCGGTTCACACAGCTATTAATGTCATTAAAAAAGATCTTGAATCAGCATCCTGTGGTCGTTCAGAGTGATGGGATCATCGACAGTCGGTTCAGCATGCTCACAACCAAAGACGACCCACAAAAAATATCAAGCAGGGTCAACAACGATCTGAAAAGTTCACTTTTTCTCAGCCATTAGCCTCCCACAGCTGCCCTTTCATCCTCCTCTTCCTCCATAAATCCTGAATATCATATTAAGAGCCTAATTTGTTTGTTGGATGCCGTACTGAGCTCTCCTGCAGCAAGAAGCTGTACAGTTCTTAATAAATATTGCATTGTGCAGAGAACCTTGGGCTCAGACAGACATGTTCCAGTCGTTTACAATCACTTTCATAAGTCCCTTTCATAAGTCAGGTCATTGTGAGTCAGGTTTTAAACGACGAAGAGCGTTGATTGCAACATACAAGAATGAAGTATGGAGCCCAACTAATGCCAGAGGTTTAAACAAAAAATAAGTGGTTTGCTGTTGAATCTGTTCATGAATTTGCTAAAAGACAAATATATTTTTGAGATCAGTAGCATTTGAGCAAAGAACTGCTCAAATACAACCTCACATAGTTCAACTACTGAATAGTTGGCGACGCTTATTTTAATTTATTAATAGTTGTTTCAACATTGGACACCTATACACTGATGTGTTTCTGCAACAGGTTTTTGTTTTTGTACTCCAGGAATCTTCTTCTATCTTCTGAATAAGAAAACAGACATCAGCACATCACTATAAGATAAGCGATTATGGACATTTTATAAAGCGCAACACCTGCTTACTTTATTGATTAACTTTATGCATTAGCATTATTAAAACAGAGTTTAAAATCTGAATAAAAGATATGATTAAATGACGTGTTTTTACCACATTCATTCAACCTTTATTTAGTTAGGTAAATCTCATTGAGCCTCGGGAACTCATTTACAAGAGCGACCTGCTACAAACTAAAGAATAATAATAATGTCACATTTTTGTCATCTGTGTATGTTTCCATACAAGACGAAATTTGACTCTGCATTTAATCCAATCACCACCAGGTGGGGCAGTGGGCAGCTATAGAAAGCGCGCCGGGGAGCAATTGGGATGAGATGTGCTGCTCAAACACACCACAAGTTATGCCGTGACTGGGGTTCGAACCTGGGTCCTTTGGGTCCCAAGTCGGTTCCCCTGCCACTACACCATCTTGGCCCGATGACAACAGCAATGGTAGAATTTCCTTAAACAATCAACATTAGACGAACATAAGAGAGAAATACAGATTTTTTTTTTTTTTTTTACAAAGTAGCAAAACATTATAAGGTAGTTGTAGAAAATCAAAAACAGGAACATATCTGCATTGGTTTTTGCCAGGGTTCCAACAGATTCTTAACACTTTTTACCACATGCTGCAGAGTCATCACAGTTTCTGAAAGCCAGCCGCTCAGGGGCCAGGGATCCTGCAGTTACAGTATTGTCATTACAAAAGATTTACAATTCAAAATCACATTTTATTTAAATGAACTCAACGTCACTGAGTTGTGCAGTCCTGGTACAGATCATCAATATAACAGGATTGCCTCACCGATGAAAATCTTTATTATTTTATCCATCCATCCATCCATTTTCGTCCGCTTATCCGGGGTCGGGTCGCGGGGGTAGCAGCCTAATGGTGAATCCAGACCGAACGCGTTTTCAACTGCAGGAGCGTCCGGTTTACATGCAAAGTCAATGGGGGACGCGCCTCCAGGCGTCTTTTGGCGTCGGGCGTCACGTCACGTGCGTGTTGAGCGTGCTGGAAAGCGTTTTTCGTGCACGTGAACCCGCGTCAGCCTCCAAACCACGCATTCACCATGCTGAAGATTTTCGCCGTTCAAACTCGTGAACGCGTGTCCGACCATATATATATATATTTTTTTACTGTTTTTTTTTTAATTTGTTCTTATACATTTTTATGTACTTTTACTACTGTAAATAATTGTTACTATTGGTGTGTGTTACTGTTTCTGTACATTTTTAAACTTTTATGCTGTGTGTGTGAAGCACCTTGGTAACAGTTTATCTGTTTTAAGCTGTGCTATAGAAATAAAATTGACTTGACTTGACTTGACTTGACCAATCAGGAGAGTCGGGTGGAGGAGAAAGGGGGAGTCCGCTATGTGACGCGGAAACGAGGGGACGGGGTATTGCGCAACTATGTGACGTATTGTTTGTGGGACACAGAAAAAACCCGCAAAGTCATGAACTATGGAAGAGAAACTCATTGTAGCTGTGTGTTCGCGACAAGTCCTTCACGACCAGTCAAGTCTGCTCTACAGGGACAAAAATAAAAAGCTCCTTGCCTGGCGGAGTGCAGAGAGGAACTCGGTATACCGGTAAGCTCCTCCCCCCCCGCCGCCGCAACGCAGCCGCAATTTCACGTTCTGGTTTGGACACCACTGGGTCCAGTGCGTCCACTTGCGTGCGTGTCGAGCTTTTTTGCCGTTGAAAAGGCGTTCGGTCTGGATGTACCATAAGTAGGGAGGCCCAGACTTCCCTCTCCCCAGCCACTTGGAGCAGCTCCTCTGGGGGAATCCCAAGGCGTTCCCAGGCCAGCCGAGAGACATAGTCCCTCCAGCGTGTCCTGGGTCTTCCTCTGGGTCTCCTCCCGGTGGGACATGCCCGGAACACCTCACCAGGGAGGCGTCCAGGACGCAGATGCCCGAGCCACCTCAACTGGCTCCTCTCGATGTGGAGAAGCAGCGGCTCTACTCCGAGCCATTTAAGATTTTTCTTAAATGATTTTCTTACAAGTTGGGAGAAGTGGGACTCTCATAATTTACTGAATTCTTACTAAATAAAATATATCACCAAAAACAAGGAAACGGCTATCATATTCCTATCTTCACATCTGGCACTATTTAGTTTACATTAAAATGTGTGTTAATTAAGGTCAATCAGAAACAAACTGTCATTTCCCACTGCAGATTTTTGTTTTTATTTTTGCTCTCCTCTTATTTGCAGAGTCTCTCGTCCCCCCTCAGTCCTTGTAGACGGCACCAGGTGCTCCCGCCACGCCTCATTCTTCGAGATCTGGTGCCCGGGCAAATTCTGGACAAGGATCCACCGACTCCACCTGTCAGCGACACCGAGTCTTCCTCCCCTGGACCCACAGCAAACGCTTCCCCGAGGGAGAAAGGTGAGCTCTAAGTTCAAGGTCACAAATCAAGGTCAAAGGTGGTTTTTGTCCGGGCCAATGTTTTAGATTGCTGTGAGTTTGTCGACGGACGTGTAGTGTGCTTTATGTGTTACTCTTGTTGATTTTTTTAAACGTCTCCTTCCAACAGGCAGAAATTCCCCGCGTACAAAGACCTACAGGCGATGCGCACCGACAGTGGGATGTCTGCGCCACGGCACCATCAGCAACGCTCAGGCTATGAAGGGGGTTTACCTGCTGATGGGCGGGGCTGCGGCCTCCTCCGCCGTGGGATACCTCGGAGCATGCTCCTCCTTCAATCTGGACGTCAAAGCTGACCTGCCACTCAACACGGACTTCTCCGGCGCCGGCCCGGCCGTGGGGGTGTGCGACATCCGGAGCACTGCGGTCGACTCCCCGCACTACAACAGCTTTGACTTTGAAGTGGCAGACTCTGATTTTGATGCTTTTGACTGTGGCGGGTTCACTTTCTAACGATGGTTACAGACATATTCAAGACGTCACAAGAATTTGTCTGGTTTTGACAAAACCGTGTGAAAATCTTGTTTCTTCTGACGAACAGGTTGAGACTGCTGATACTTACTGTCACTGATTTTCTTTGTATCTTTATCTTGTTGTAAAAATGTCGTTTTTGACACCTTTTGAGATACAGTGGACATTGCAATAAGAAAAACATACCGCAAAATATTGTATTACCGTATTTTTAGGACTATAAGACGCATTAAATGAAACAAAACAATCAAACGTTATTCAGCTCATTCACAGTAACCACATAAATTGGTTCGAGGTCAATAAGCACAACCAGAATTAATACATATGGGGCATTTGATTATAAGGCTCACTGTTGATTTTTTTTAGAAAATTAAAAGATTTTAAGTGCACCTTATAGTCCAAAAAATACGGTATGTATACATTTAATTTGTATTTGATTTAATGTTGTGTTGATGTTGGAAGTATTTGGTTTCCATTCAGTTTCTTGTATTTATTAGAGTTGCTGTGGATTCTGCTGTACCGTCCCATCCTGAACGCACATTTAGCCTCCATTCATGCACAGATTTTGATGAAGCTCATTGCGTAACATTTCTGGATTATCATATGTATTGTATAACTCTAACTGGATTTAAATGGATTTGCAGTCAATTTTGGGTTTAGAAACAAACCAAAGAGATCATTTAAAGCGTCTGCCTCCGTGCACTGAGTTTGTTGCTGTCAGTCAACATGTTGTCATCCTATAGGTTTACTGCATTTTACTTTACAAAGACCTTAAGAAACCCCTACTGTTAAGGTGTGAATTGTCAATTTACATAGGTATGTTGTATCTTATCTCAACCTTTAAAACCTTGCTCTCTCACTTTCTGCTCTTTGAATTGAGAAAGCTCCTCAGATGAGAAGCAAAACGTCTTCTGTTACAAATAAAGTCCAGTTGTTTCTGTATTGAACGCCTTTTTTAAATTTTACTTTAAAACCAGTTCATTTAGTCACTTGTTTTCCTTATTTCACTCGTTTAAATAAAACTGATGAAACATGTTCAGTTGTTTGCACTACTTTCTGCAGGTTTAATTCAAATCCATCCAGTGATTCATGAAATATTTTGCTAACACAGAGACGTATAGACACATGCACACAGACGTGGACAACAGACAACAGAGTCTTGTGCTTCTGCAGTCATTAAATATATAAAAAATGGATCCATATTATTACTGTTACCAAACTTATGCATGTATGTTATCTAAATTTAGATCAGTATTTGTCTGATCATGAAAATGACAAAAAAAAAACTTCAAACTGATTACATGTGTACTTTAGTTATTAAATTCAACATTTATTACATCTAAAAAAGTTGTCAGGTCCTCTGGACGTTCAAAAATTTTTGTAGAAACGTTTCGTCTTACCATTACAATTCTTACTTTTTTTTTACGTTCAGAGGACCTGAATTAATATTTTTAGATTTTTCTACCTGGATTATTGAGCATGCATCAGAACATTTATTACAATTTTTTTAAATTTCTACATATAACATTTCTGCAGCATATCCTACAAGTAAAGTGACAATAAAAGTTCCTCAGTCAAAAATAAATAAATAAATAAAAAAGTAACACTGTCTAAGCTTTCAAAAAAAGCAACAACAACAAAAAAAATAACAGCATAGCAAATGCCATCTAATTATGACAGCAAAAATATTATTTAAATTAATATTTTCTGCAAAAATGCTGAGAGCTGAATAACTCTGCTGAACTTTGTCAAATAAAGCTGGAACTGAAATTTTCCTTAAAATCCTCTATGATACCTTGTTGACTCCAGACTACACAGGCAGTTTATTATTATTATTATTAATTTTAATGATACACATTTCACACAATGATCAACATATGTACTTGTTCTTTTCAAATACTGGAGGTGAATCCATGTTTTCTATGGCACTTCAAAAAGACATAAACTCAAGTAGATGAAAATGTACTGCCAGATGATGAGAGTGAGGATGAGGAATCATATAATGAGGAAGACAGGCCATAATGACAATCTGGCAGGGAGAGAGTGAAAGTGGGGACGGAGATGAAGACAGAGATGAGGATGGACGGAGTTGGACGTATTAAAGTATGAACAGGAAGCAAAGTGGAGTGAGAATAATGAACTTAGTGATGAAGAAAATGAATGTAAAGTAACAGGCTCGATTAGAGTTGAATGATTGCTGAATTCATTAGTTCAATTCAGTTTATTTATGTAGTGCCAAATCACAACAGAAGTCATCCCTCAACACTGAACAGAAACATTCATTTACAGTAGTCCCTCGCTATTTAGCTGGTCGACTTTCGTGGACTCGCTCTTTCATGGTTTTCACAGTACGAGTGGACATGCTGGTTGATGGATGAGACACACGAGCAGCATGGATTGTTTATTTAAAATACATTAAGTTATTTAGCAACTGCTGCACCTGTGTGCAGCCCACAGGTGCAGGGAGAAGCTCCCTCCTTACAGATGTCATTTCTAACCCGAACCCGGGCCCAGATTAGGGCCAAGCCGGGCCATAATAATGTGCTTAATGTGCGGGCCGGGATGGTGTTGGTCTTTTGATTGCGTCAGCAGACATGCACAGCTGACGATCCAATTATATGGCAACATGGCTTGCCATACTCTTATCAGCTGCACATGGCCATTTACCAGCAAATTCATAAACCGGCAGCTTCTGCAGTATTGCGGATGCTGTGCTAGCCTGCTGTGATGAAGAGGGAGCTGAGCTGCAAGGAGAAGCTCTCTGTTTACCGTAAACAGACCAGTTGTCTATGTTCCTACCCTCAGCTATGGTCATAAACTCTAGGTAGTGACCAAAAGAATGAGATCGTGGATGCAGGCAAAATGAGTTTCTTCCACGGGCTCTCCCAATGGTGAGAAGTTCAGTTATCCAGGAGAGACTCAAGAGTAGAACCGCCATTCCTTCACGTCAAGAGGAGCCAACTGAGGTAGTTCGTGTATCTGGTAAGGATGTTCCTTGGACGCCTCCATAGGGAGGTGCTCTGGACATGTCCAACTGGGAGGAGATCCTGGGGAAGACCCAGGCCATGCTGGAGAGACTACATCTCTTGGCTGGCCTGGGAACACATTGGAGTCCTTCCAGATGAGCTGCAGAGGGCTGCGGAGAGAGATGACCTGACTCCAGAACATGAAGGGATGGATAAAGCAACGTGGAAGGACTGCCCCCACAGTGTCTGAAAAAAAAAAAAGAACTGTCATCTGTGCAAATGTTGCTGATGGTTTTGTGCACCCTGAAGGAAATATTTTTTAAAAATCGGAGAATTTGATCATCTTTTGTCTCGGCTGCCACGTATATTCTTCTGAGTCGTTCCTCTCAGTCAGACACCGACAGAAAGATGTAACTTATTCAAAGACTGCTGCACGGTCTCCTCTGATGAACAGCATGGAAAGTATTTTATCTGCTATAAATAGACGAAAGGCTCTATTTCGATTCTAATATACACCTGACTCCTATGATCCGACCTCCTCCACACCATCACCTCGCAGCAGGAAGGTCAAACCAAAGTGGGTTAGGAGCGTGAGAAGTGAGAAGCTCTGTTTTTATTGGCTGGTTAAAAACTCTGTTTTTATTGGCTGGTTAACGGCGGGTCACTGTGGCTTTTTAGAAATGCTTTTAGAGAAGCAAGGGGACTATAGTTTTTTTCAGAGATTACTTTGTTTAACATCAGTCTGTCAGGAGATAGTGACACAGTGAAGAAATATGTTTAAAATGTATTTTTAGACAACTTACAGACTGCACTACAGAACTGCAGACTGCTGCTACATAACATTTCGACCTGCTCTCTCATTTCCTGGTTGTGACGTAGTGATGTCATGCGCCACTTTGGCCCCGCCTACTTCAGCATGTGCAGAGCGGAGGAGCGGCAGCGGTGATAGCGGGTAGCAGCTAGGGCCCTCCCTCTGTCTCTGCAGATAAATAATATCCGCAGCCTGCTCCCCCAGGCATGGATGTCGGTCGCAGTGAGACATGGCAGTGCGACATTATACACTCGACTTTAATCTTTCTACGGCAGGTAGGACAAGCACGAGTCTTCCGGACCGGTGGTTCAGTTTTTTTTGCTGCGTCCAGACTGCCCGTTAGCTAGCCGGCTAATAGCTAATGTTACCTGCTAGTCTATTATTGCCCTTCATCAATGCAGTAATATATTTAATTTATTCGGAGCATAACTTAAACACATTGGGTACAATGAGACTGAAAGTAGACAGTGGCGTCAGATAAGTGTTTTAACTGTGTTATGCATGTTTGTGAGCAGGAGTTTAACCTTTGTAAGAGTTTGATCTTTCATTCGGATGTTTTGTAACAATGTGAATAAAGCATGTTCAATCCAGAGCTGTGCCGCATAGAACGTGCCTCGTTGTCCGCCATTTTTGTAGTTCTTAGCAGGGCTCATGGCTCTCAACTGATGTAAACTAAACATTTATGAAAACTTTCAGTGCACATGAATGAAAATTAAACAGTTAAATACAAGTACCCGGTAGTAGAGTGGATGGTTGTTTGGTGTGAGTGAGACAGGTCCCTCTTGTAAATGAGTCCCCGTGACTCAACGAGGCTAGCCTGTATAAATAAAGGTTGAATGAAAAAAAAAAAAAATGGTATGGGTTGTGTTGTTTGTAAACTGAAAGTCATTTTAAGCGCTACTGAAATACACATAAACAAATTAGCTTGGGCTTTATAAGCCATTTTAAGCATGTAATAAATTCAACATGCTGCATTGTTTACTTTTAAAATAAGTTTATCAATATATGAATTTAATGAAGTAACTTTTTGTGATGCTACAAAGAAGAAGCTATACATAGGTTTTGCTTAAAATAACAAAAAATTGGTGAACCTCCAAATTGTCTACCTGTAAAATATACCGTAATAAGAATATCCCGGCCATGACCAGCTGCAGTTTTATAAAGCTGCTTAAATGTTTGGTTAATATTATTAAATTTGTAATAAACTGAGTTATTATACAGGTAGTCCTCGACTTACGACAGAGATCCGTTCCTACGCTACGTTGTAACTTTAATTTCAACGTAAGTCGGAACGTACGTCCAAACTGCACCTTATACTTACAGTACTGTATTTTACCAAGCACTTAGCCTATCCTAACACAGTACCCTACATAATTATCAAAAAACACATACATTTGAGAGCCATAATGAAGGGAAACAAGAGCTAATTTCCTACTCTGGAATGCTGGTGAAGCCATTTTCTCCGTTCCTCCCTCCTCCGGATTCTGCATTCGTTTACGTCGTAAAACCGTCGTCCATAAAACCGCTACTTTTCCACAGCTGCTGCCTGTCCAGCTTGGTCCAACAAGTTTTGTTTTTTGAATGTCCAGAGGACCAGACTTAGCTTTTTTAGAGAGTACAGAGCAGCTGTAGCCTCCGCAGCTAACCGGAAACTACGTAACTTGGCTTTTCACAATACCATTTTCAAAATTATTATTATTATTTTTAAATGGAGATGCGTCGTAACCACAAAACGTCGTAACTCGAGACCGTCGTAAGTCAAGGACAACCTGTACTTGCATAGTCCTGCTTTGACACACATTAGGCTACATTTTATTACAATTAAATACAATTTAGTTTGACTTATTGGTTTAGTTTTTGTAATACAGCCTTCTAATGTTTAGTTTTTCCATGTTATTTTAAGTGAAAAGTATTTTTTGTTGTAAATGTTTGAACTGATGTATTGATAGCTTTTTGTTTTGTAGGTGTTGTTTTCCCTCTTGTTTCACTTCTTATATTTCTGCTATTTACTTTGATGTATTTTAAGTGTGCTTTGATCATGTTTGTGCACTGCTGCCAATCTTGGCCAGTTCACTCAAGAGATTTTTGATCTCAGTGAGGTCTATCTAGTTAAATAAAGGTTAAAAAGGCTTATTGAGTGGCAAATTGTTACAGTTTTTTATTTATTTATTTTCTGTATGTTTCCAGTGGACTCTGCCTCTATAGTTCCTGGTCTGCTGTCCATTTTTCATGAGCAGGAACTGGTAGAAACTGTCCACGACACGAACGGGCATGGATACCTTGCTACATTTGTAGGCAAAAATGGCCGGTAAGTGGAGAAAAAAATTGTTTACAACAGAAGATTTTAAGATTTTAAGTTCTCGAATGAGCGGAGCCTCAGTCCGAAATTAATATCACTACTACTCAATCACTTTCAATGCCAGCTGATTTGTATTGGATCGTTTTATTTATGATCTGCAATGTTTTTTATGTTTTTCGTGTTGTACTTCATTGTCTGTGTTGCCTGTTGCGTGTTTGTTTGTCCAGCACTTTGTGTGGACTTGTTCCTGTTTAAAGTGCTTTATAAATAAAATGGTATGGTATGGTATATCGAACTCTAATGCATTAACATGCTGGTTCAGAACAAAGTTTGAGATAGCCGACGAGTTATTATTCTCATGAAACGTGTGACATTTAAGCCGTTAGATCAAAAACATTTTCTTATTGCTATATGCATATTAATGTTTTACATTTCCACAAGTTCTGTGCATTTTAATGCATATAAAATATGTTTTGAGAAATGATTTCTTCAGACGAGCTCAGCAGAAGCTGCATGTTATTGTCTGCGTCCTTCACTTGAGCGAGGCATCAGTCACTTTTTAACCAGTGTCTTTAGAAACATGAGCTTTCAATAAATCCTCTGTAAGGTTTCTAGGCTACTAAATTCAGATTGAACCCAATTAAAGGTTGAACTTTAATGTGAAAGTTTTTAGTATTCCTTGAGGTTCAGGTTTGCAGGGGCACTTTGTACCCTTTTGTACAATCCAATCTAGAACAAACACAAAGCAAACACAAAACGGTTACAAACCTGCTTCACTCGTTTGTCTTTTCTTTTGTTAAGCATCAAAACTCCTGGCACATTGAAAGCCACACATTTGTGACATTATTTAACTGAGAGTCAGTTTGTTGCATAAGACTCGTTAACATGCTGTAACACTCATAAGTTGGTGGTTTTAAGGCAGTGATGTTTTTGCCTGTTTGTTTGTTGTGTGAGCAAAATGTCTCATGAATCACTGGACGTATTTTATTAAATACTTGACTGTTTTCTTGATATCAAAAATCAGCTCTATTAGCAGTTTAAATAATTAGTTGTTGACCTGATTAATCCTCCATTCAGCTTTTTTTTTTAATTAATTTTTTTAAGTTTATCATTTTGTTTTTATACACCCGTCGACAGGCAGACGCTTTATGATACAGTATACTGTAGTCTCCGCCCATAACTTCTGCTCGCCTCAAGATAATTTAATATAACTTTATACACAAATGCATCATCACTAGGCAGAGAGTCACAAACACACACCATCACCCCAGCTTCAACGTCAAGGTCACAAATCAAGGTCAAGTGTTAGAACAAGGTCTTCTCTTGTCTGGACCTTTGCTACAGACTGCTGTGTAATAGTTTGTCGACAGGCGTCGAATGTGCGGTTCTCTTTTTCTAAATAGTTTTATGATTGCTCAGTTAAATACAGGAGTCCTATTTTCAAACATTTTATAAAAAACATTTGTGAATTGTTTAAATCAAAAAGCAGAAGGATTACCGGTACAAAGATGTCTGAAACACAGATTTTCAGATTTTTTTTATTTTCTGAATGTAGGGTTAGATAACGTTTAACTCAATATGCTGAAAGATTTTACAGCTATCGTTTTTCAAGAATTCAAGTAATTTTTTATGAATCTATCCTTTCTCTGCAGAAATAGCTTTTATTTTAATTTTTTTATTTTTACAACTTTTGCAGTACTTTGCCTCTCCAGGTACTCAGCATTACAGAAAGATGATTAGTTGTTGATGAAATGTATTTAACTATATTCAGTGAATATGTAGGTTCATACTGTTCACACTGGTGCTTATCAGACAGTCTGTGTTCCAATTGTGGTGTTTCCAACCATTTCTTAGTATTTCACTTCATGTATTTTTACAGGTGACAGAGTAGATGTGTCATGCACTCACATTAGGCAGACTTTTACCTGAACATGAAATATTTCTCCACAGATTTTCATCACGTTTAATTTTTCCATTTTTATTCCCCAGGCTCGTCATTTTGCGTGTGCACGCCCATGGGTTGGTCACCATCGACCTACAGGGTTATGAAGACGATAACATCTTACAGCTTGACAATGTACGTGATCTAAACTCAAGCAGTACTTTTACCTGTTACGTAAAAGCCAAAACATTCAGTAAATTTGACAGAAGTGCATTTTTGGCAAAATGCAAACGTTATGCTGTGTATGTATTGTTCCTTTCTTCTCAGCTTTTAAACGCACTGGAAAAGAAGCTGAAAGTTCTTCTAAATGGCAATATTGCAAGAATTAAAAAGTAAGATTTTAAAGTTTGCTTTTTTTTTTTTTAAATATGCAATCACTGCATTTCATCAAGCTTGCATGCAGAAATAATATTTAGTAAGCATATTTTTCAACTGTTTTCTCTCGAGGCTCCCAGCTCTGGTGCGAGGAGCGAAGGTGGACAGATACTGGCCCACAGCCGATGGGAGATTGGTGGAGTATGACATCGACGAGGTGGTGTACGAAGAAGAGTCTGCATACCAAAACATAAAGATATTGCACTCGAAGCAGTATGGAAATATCCTAGTGCTCGATGGAGATGTTAGTAAGTGAACCGTGAACACAAAATTAGTTTGTTTGGGTCAACTAATACCATAATTGCCAGTTTATAGAGCACACACGAATATAAGCAACACACACAAAATAAAAAAATTAACTTGTAAATATAAGTTACTGTGTGTAAGCCGCGGGCGTTCTTGTTATAACGAGTTCTTGATAGAAATGTGCAGCTCTAGATGTAGATCAAGATTCAACCACCAGATGGTGTTTCACAGACTTTATTTAGCTTTTCAACACAGATGGAGTGAATCAAACACAACTTCATGATAACTACGTCTCTCACTTATGGTTACCGTATTTTCCAGATTATAGGTCACAGTTTTTTGCCTAATTTGCATGCCCTGCGACCTATAGAGAGGTGAGACCTGTTTATGGATTTCCCCCCTTATTTTTAGACCAATTTTTGGTTCAGATATGACCGTTTTTCATTTTGGCAAAAAAAATGGTGCAGTACCACTTTCAGCCGCTAGGGTACACCCACTGACCGATCCCACCTCATGTGTCCGAAGGCAGCCTCCGCTGGTCGGACTGACTCTGTCGCAGCCCGGCCTCCTGCTCTGGAGCCCTGAGTCCACCGACTGTTCCCACCTCATGTGTCCGAAGAAAGCCTCCTCTGGTCGGACTTAATCTGTCGCTGCCCGGCCTCCTGCTCTGGAGGTAACTACTGTTAGCTTTGTTTGTTAGCAAGATGAGTCAAGAACCACAGGACAGATTTTTATCAAACTTACAGAAAGTAATCACTGTAAGGACATTTGCAAGTGACTAGCTTTATGAGATGTTTGAGATTTAAAAAAAATTGACCTTTTAGCATCGTTTTTGTTAGCGGTTAGCTACCGTAAACAGATACTATTTAGATAACTCGTGATCTACAGGACAGATTTTTATCAACCTTAAAGAATGTAATTATTTGGGTTTCATTTACAAACTGTGACCTGTATGAGACATTTGAGATAAAAAAAATTGTTTTATAGACGTAATTGTGTCGCGGTTAGCCTCATTTTATTTCCGTGTATATTTGAGCAAATAGCTCATAAACCACTCGGCGGATTTTCTTTCAGCTTACAGAAAGTAATTATTTGGTGGTCATTTACAAACTGTTGACCTGTATGAGACATTTGAGATAAAATTCGATTTATTTATAATTTATTTTCGCAGTGCACGCGACCGTTTGGAAGACGTCAAAGCGAAACAATTTAAATCCAGCAGATTTGACCATTTCGTGAATTTATTAAGGAACGGTTAAGCTCAGGAACCCTTGTGTCAGCTATAATTTTTAGCAAACAAATAATTGTTTTTACCGTGTTAATCTTGTAAAGTCCTTCCGTGCTCGCTCGCTTCTGTGGCCGCCATTTTCAGCAGGGCAAATGAGGCGCTGACGCGTCGCGTAGCGGTGACGCATAATAGATGCGATCTATATAAAGGTGCAACCCGTTTATGGATTTTTCCAATTTTTTGGCAATAATTGGACAAAGCGACCTATATAATGGTGCGACCCATATTCCGGAAAATACGGTACGCTACTAAATGGCCTTACACATAATGAACACATAAACTAAACAAAAAAACACAGACTAGTCACTAAAATAAACAACAA
>JBBPBX010006432.1:39468-51798 GCA_038048925.1 Garcialebias charrua | reverse complement strand
GTTTAAATAAAGGTTGGAGATAAATTAAATCTGACCAATGAAATTATGGAACAGGTCACAGTCGAACCAATGAAATAGTGAGGGGAGGAGGGAACGGGGGAGTCCCCCCCCCCCCTACACTCTGTCTTTGTACGTTAAACAGTCGGTAAAATAAAGTCACAAGGACCCACCTCTCAAGAGAGACTGTACTGGGCAGCTATGTGAACGTCTGGGTGTGACGAGGTGGAAATGTTTTTGGCAGCAGGAGGTTCGTTAGCTCCTCATAATAAAATAAAAAAATCCATAAATTAGCCGCAGCATTGTACAAGCTGCTGAGTTCATAGCCTGTGAAAAAAGTAGCAGCTTATAGACTGGAAAGTACGGTAGTCAATATAACTTTTTTGTTTGCCAAATATCTACATATGTTTATGAAATTGAGTGTTTTCATTCTTGTAAAAACTACTCGTTATAAATATTTGTGGTTTTCTCTGTAGAAAACAAAACAAAAAAAAGTTTTTCTGCTCTGATTTAGATTTTTTTCTGTGATTTTAGGAACTTAGTGTTGATACAGTAGGTCAAAAGTATAAAAAAATAACTTGAAATTAACACATGGGAGGGTGTCCTGAATAAAATGACACAAAACATGACAGGTTAAACTATTTTTAGGCTAAAATATTAATATCAAATCAAAATAAGTCCAAAAATATTCTGTTTAAACATGACTATAAGAGGTTAACTCTATTTTATAAAGTGTGTAGCTCCTCTTTCTCTACCCTGTGTAATATAATGTATTCAGAGCAACGTTAACTGTCGTGTAATCTGTTGTTTTGCAGACTTGGCAGAAAGTGACATTACCTACACCCGAGCCATCACAGGTAACGGAAAAGAGAATTATGCAGGGAAAGAGGTGCTGATCTTAGGAGGGGGTGATGGAGGCATCCTCGCTGAGTTGGTCAAACAGAAGCCAAAGATGATTATCATGGTGGAGATATCCTTTCTGGGTTCTGTTCTTGTTTCTGACTTTATGAAAGCCATTTAATTTTCTCTGATATGATCACAAAAAGTTAAGTCAGGCCACCTCTTGTTCGTGGCTGAAACGTTTCGTCTGTCATCTGAAAGACTTCATCAGTCTGAGGCCTGCCACAAACTCAGTCGTATAAATAGCACCTTTTAAAAGTGGATCAAACCAGTCTGCTGGTGACTTCCATCATTTCACCCAAGAAGAATCTGTCAAGATGACCTGACTTAACTAGTGGTTTATTTACCTGGATGATTGATCTTATATCAGGATGTCGCTGATATGATGATCTGCAGTTGAAGCTGACTGATCGTTCCTTGACAAACGTCTACATTGATCAGAAGGTGATTGACGGGTGCAAGATGCACATGAGGAAAACTTGTGGCAATACTCTGGACACCCTGAGGGGAGACTGTTACCAAGTGAGTGCAGTAACCTGTATTTATTCATTTATTTTAATTGTACTCTGTTTTACCCATTGGAGAAATTAATTCTCTGCACTTTTCCCATTGCACATGTGAGCACACACATGTGAAGCAGAGGGCTGCCATCTAAGGCACCCAGGGAGCAGCTGGGGGGATTAAAGGCCCACTGACATGATTTTTCTACTATTCATCAAATTGCTCAATATATATATATTTTATCATTTAAATATGTTCATTTTATCAAACAAAATGATAAATCACTTTAATTTTGCTTTAAAAGTGATTTTGAACTTCAAGCCGTGTTTAATCATGGGAAAATCCGATTACCGTATTCACCGGAGGAAAATACGCTCCGGTGTTTAATACGCTTTGTCCAATTATTAACAATAAACAAGAAAAAAACGTACACAATCCGCCCCGGTGTTTAATACGCGTCATCACCACGCGACGCGTCAGCGCCTCATTTGCCCTAATCAAGATGGCGGCGACAGAAGCAAGCGAGTACGAAGATCTTCACAAGGAAACACGGTAAAACAATTATTTCTTTGCGAGAAAAAATATATTTCTTAGCTGACTTCATAGCAGACGTGCTTCTGAGCTTAACGAAATGTTCAAATCAGCTGGATTAAAAAAAAAAAGTTCGCTGAATTTTAGGCAGGCGCCAGGCGGGTCAAACCGGACGCTTTCTTTCTTTAAATTTAGCTAAATAAACGCTTAAAAAATATATTTCTTAGCTGACTTAATAGTAGACGTACTCCTGAGTTTAACGAAATGTTCAAATCAGCTGGATTTAAAAAAAAAAGTTCGCTGACTTTTATGCAGGCGCCAGGCGGGTCAAACCGGACACTTTCTTCTTTTAAATTTAGCTAAATAAACGCTTAAAAATATATTTCTTACCTCACTATAGCAGACGGGCTCCTGAGCTGAACCAAATGTGAAATCAGCTGGATTTAAAAATCCGCGGTGTGGTTTATGAGTGGTATCTTGCAAACAAAAACAGCTACATCCACAGCAGGGAGCGGGCAGCGACAGAGACATCAGTCCGACCAAAGGAGTCTTTTTTCGGACACATGCAAGTAGAAACTTCTGGAAGTGGCCCCTCTTCCTCTTCACTCTCTGAGTCCTCTGCTGGCTGCTGCCTACAGCGCCCGTATAGCGGCCGAAACTGGTACTGCACCATTTTCGCCAAAAATGAAAAACGAAGAATCAGAGCGAAAAATGAGTCTAAAAATATGGGAAAAAATCCATAAATAATACTCTTCGGTGTTTAATACGCTGGACATTCAAATGAGCAAAAATACTGCGTATTATAGACCGGTTTTTACGGTACACGCGAATGCACCATCTGACGTAGTGAGAGGCAGAGGGCTCTGGTCTCTTTAATAGCGGACAATTTAAAACCCGACGAATTTAGCAATCTATGTGAAGATTTGAGCTATTTGTCTTCATTTTGGGAAGCAGAAAATAGTTTGGGTGATGGAACAAGAAACAACAGGATCTAATTTAGGTCTGATGCTGTATCAGACTTACCTTCATGTGGAGCTGCTCACACCCGCGCACCGTGACAAGCCCAGAGCTCTGCCTCACACTCTGCACACTACGTCACAGATGGTGCGTTCGCGTGTAATCGGATTTCCCATGATTAAACACGGCTTGAAGTTCAAAATCACTTTTAAAGCAAAATTAAAGTGATTTATCATTTTGTTTGCAAAAACGAACATATTTAAATGATAAAATATATATATTTTGAGCAATTTGATGAATAGTAGAAAAATCATGTCAGTGGATCTTTAAGGGCCTTGCTCATGTGGGCCCAGAGTGAGGTACATGAGGGTGGAGGCAGGTGTGGATGTTTCACCTTTCCCACCCACATTTTGATGTTGTCGGTCTTGGGAGTTGAACCAGGGAGCTCACCGGCCATCTTCCGATCACAGGCCCACCCTCTCTAACCTCTTTGCCACCACTCCACCACTAATATTAAGAATTTTAAAAAACAAAATGTGAAACGTGCGTCTCATTAGGCCTGTTGTGATAAACAAATCAATTAATCGCATGATGAATTAAAATTATTGACCTCATTTTCATTTATCGTTTTTTCATGTCTCTTTCCACAGAAGACATGGCTCAACTCCGGTGGTCTTCACAGACCCCTCCTTTTCTCTTTTCTCTTAAAAATCTGTTTTTCCTTTGTGGTTCTGGGGGGTGTCTGCTGGTGGCTGCATGTGGGCCCCTAGGTGGTCTGTGGAGGCGGTCATGGGTCACCGATCCGGTGGACTGGCTGTGCTGGGGTGGTTTCGGGGTGGGCGCTTGGGGTTCTGGGGGTGTGTCGCCCACGGGTGTGGGTTCGGTGGGGCTCGGGGATCTTGGGCTCTGGCGGGCGGGTTGCCGGGCTCTGGGCCGGCTTGCGCTCTGGTGCCCGGCTCTGGGCGGGGGGCCTTCGGCTCGTTGGTGGGTTGCGGGTTCATGGGCTGAGGGGTTGTGTGTCTGGGTGTGTGAACAGTGGCCCGTAGGAGGGGGTAGGTTGACCCAGCCTGGGTGTCTAGTGTGCTATGTGTTCTGAGAGATGTCCGTATGAGGGGTGGGTGTAGTATTTCTTCTGGGGTGGGGACTGGGTGGATGGCCTTGGTGGCGGCCTGGGGCTGTGCGTGGCCGGCTGGCTGGCCCCTTTCCTGGGGTGGGGACCCGCTCCCGGTGCTTCCTGGCTCTGTCGGCGGTTGGGTGGGGGCTCTTGGCCGGGTTGTCCTGGTGGAGTTTGGCGTCCCCTTGGGTGTCGTACTTATTGCGGTTCGTGGGGGTCTTGGCGGCCCTGGGATGTGCGGGTTGTTGGTCCTGCTTCTGGCGATCCTCGGGGCTATGTCCCTTCCTGGTTTGAAGTTCAGTGGGCCTGGCGGTCTGTCTGGATAGAGAGGTGTCTTGGCCTCACTCCTTGGGTGGACTCTGGGGATGTGGGGAGGCTATTGGGGTCAGTGGGGGAGCTGACTCCCTGCGGGAGCATTTGCTCCTGCAGTTATTTTTCTCCCCATCCCTCGCCACGAACCTCCACCCTCTTCATTTTCAAATTCCACTCATGTAGGGTTTTTGAGGCTCGGGTGTGCTGCAACAATTTTACATTCTCTTGACCAGAGCCACCTGGGACTCAATTTTATTGTACAACTTAGGCCCTGTACACACATAGCCTGGTGTTTGAAAAACGAATATTTGCACACAAAAAATTTCTCTGTCCATACATGTTTGGATGTTCGTCTACATGTGCCGTTTATTTCACTACAGAGCGTGTAATGAATATGCTGAACCCATAGGTGGCAGTGTAGTAGCAGTGTAGTGCAGTCACAACCCTTGAACTCAGCCGCGACTTCCTGTTATTTATTTTCCTTTCTTTGGGTGGACAGACTGCAAGGTTGAACTACTAAAATACCGTGTTGGAGTACAAAGTTAATAAAATGCAGGAAAATGTCGACTGGGAATCATGTCAGAGCAGGTATGTTGACTTTTTAGTGCTTTTTTTTCTCCGAGCATGTGACGTCAGCTCCAGCTGGAGAACCGGCAGAACCGGACTTTCAGCTCCAGCTGGAGCTGAAACGTCCGTTCTGAAAGTACACACGCAGACGCGAAAGCGGAGAGTTCTCAAATCTTCACTTTGGCCGGAGTTTTGTTATTATTCGTTTATAGTTACATCAACTCACGATCCGACATTACGAGTCGTGCTAACGGTGGTACTGTACTCACCAGGTTCAGCGCTTTGCAGATGGAGGAGGTCGACTCTCCCCTGTCCGCTCGTTTGATGATGTCCAGCTTCTGCTCCAGCGTGATGGCCTTACGCTTTTTAGGAGCGCTCGCACCACCAGCAGAAGAAGCTCCTCGCTTTGCAGACATGCTTTCAAATGCTTTCAAATGAAGATGCTAACAAAGCTAATGATAATGCTAATGAATACGTATCTGTAACTGTGTCTCTCAAATCGCCAAACTGTAGACCCACGCCGCCGCTTTCGCGCTGTTCGCTTATGTAGTACCAGATGAAATCACTCCGCCTTTGATTTTTGGGGGTGGGGGTACAGTAAAGTAGTGCCTATGTAACCTTCCGCTGTTGTACTTTTCCATTTGTCACGCGAAACATACCCCCACCCACCACAGCGTGCCCGCCTTGTGCAGTGTGCATGTCCAGTCCAAGTCCAGTGCAGGTGCATGGTTAAATCGCCCATCCCCCAACCCGAAACCAACCATCGCCCATCCCCTAACCCGAAACCAACCATCGCCCATCCCCCCGAAACCAACCCTCTCCACTCCACCTCCCCCGCCCCCCCACATTCCACCTCCTGCCCAAACTCCCCTTCGAAACATGACATTCAGCCGTCGGCACGAACACTCGGTTCTCGTAAAACAGAACAATGGTTTCTAACGGAGTTTTCTCGTAAACACGGAATTTTCATCTCGTTATTCGGAACAATGGTTTCTAACGGGGTTTTCTCGTAAACACGGAATTTTTATCTCGTTATTTGGAGCAATGATTTCTAACGGAGTTTTCTCGTAAACACGGAATTTTCATCTCGTTATTCGGAACAATGGTTTTTAACGGTAAATTCTCGTAACTCTGGAATTTTCGCTCGTATCTTGAAACAACGCTTTCTAATGTTGTTCGCTCGTTAAGTCGGAACGGCAGCTCGCAAGTCGGTAGTTCGGTTCCTGGTAGCTCTCGTAAAGCCGGACGCTCGTATTTCAGAGCGCTCGTAAATCGGGGACTACCTGTATATTTGTATGATACCGAACTCTAAATAGATAAAAGAAAATTGATGTCACCTTGGCTTGAGTCAGAATCTGAGTCTCATCTGTATCCGAGCAGTCAGAATTGTGTTGGTATTTTAGAGGGCGGACAGATACCCTCTTGGTCAGCTCTAAAGGACTGGATGGGTGGAGCAATAAAAAATAAAAATAAAAAACAAACTCAAAAAGTGACCTCGTAAGTACTCACTAGCTTTGTTCAGTAGTTCTGTGGAGGCGTTGCATAGTTTGGCAGCTGGACACCTACACAGGTGATTTAAAGAAAAATAAGCATGCCCATTTTTAATAAAAGGGCTTACTAAAAAGGTCATTACTTTTGAAAGCGGAATTAAAAAATCTACATTACCTCTGACACGCTCTTCTTCATCAGAAGATGTTAATCCTGCAAAAAAAGTTCACAAACATTGATGTGAAAAAAGTTTTAGGCCCAATTTTTGTCAGCAGATTACATATGTATAAATCACTTGAGAATGACAAACATACCGCTTAAAAAAAACTCCGGAGCTACATTTTTAGTGCGACTCCTTTTGGATTTAGTCACCATGTCCTGGTCCTCCTCATCCTCCTCTGCCTGACTAGTCGGGTTGTAATTCTCACACTCACAACGTTTGGCTTAAGCTTAGATGCAGCCACACACCAAAACACAAGTTGCTACCTCACATACAAAAGTATTTTTCAAATGATCAAGCTCGCAAGATGGAAAAAACGTATAAGGTGGCAGCCATATTGGATTTTGATGTGGCATCCCCTTTCATTAAGGAACTTTCTTGCACTAAGATGCGCCCACACACAAAAAAATGGAAGTTTGTATTTCACATATTTTCCAGTTGTCAAGTTTGTAGTGGACCTAACCTTGGTCTAATTGAGATGCGGGAATACACCTTCGTCTCTTTGAACTGTTCCAGTGATACTTTTTACTGATCCTCTCAATAAAACAGACATTACCACAGTTTAGTCCATTTTAGTTTGAACCTAAGAACATAATCTCTCACCAAGACAATTGTGTTCTAATACAAATACAGGTGGTCCCCGACTTACGACGACATTGACTTACGAGGTTCCGACTTTACGAGATTATCATAATTAATAAAAATATGAAAAAGAAAAAAATTGTTTTTTTTTTGTGTTTAAATGTTCTTGATTTCATGTGTATAGCACTTTGTTTCAGCTGTGGTTGTTGTAAATGGCTTTATAAATAAAGTATTATTATTATTATTACATATTATGAATATTTTGAAGCCGCCCATACGGAAAAGATATATATAAATTTTATAAAGTTTTTATATGTTTTGTTTGAAACTTATATTTTTTGTATAATGCATTGAAACCAGGTATAAGATCCTTAGTAAATTTGTATAAAATGAAACATATATAATTTGTATACTTATAAGAACAATATATGACAGTAATTTCACATATAATATCCTTAGTAGGAAAATGTACTATTAAACTTACCGGTATATGGGGGTTAGAGCGAGGAGGTGTGGCCAGGACTGTGACATGCAGCTAGCATTAGCATAATGTATGCAACATGCTAGCTGCATGTCACGGTCCTGGCCACACCTCGTGACATGCTAGGTGGAGGACTTTTCACCCCCTCCTGAGTGGTAAATTGATATTAGCAACATAGGCTAATGTTCAAAGCAGTAACAATTGTCATATTTGTTAATGTTAAACTATCTCAAGTAAGACATATGTATCCAAATTATACTAAAGCAAAAATAACCTCTTTCAACAGGTGCACCTGTGGTCACTGCAGCTTCCTTTCCCCTATAGAAAACGTGTGTTGTAGGGAGACGCCAAAGGTATAACTATGGATTATTTAGCACTTCCTCAAGCCCTAATAAATATACAATATAAATAAACACAACAATAAACCTGGTCTTGAGTACACAGTGCACTTTTATTGTCTTAAAAGCATTTCTCAACCTGGACCTGGGCTGTGAATTACTATGGGTATACATTACCAGTAAAAGCACACACAAACTTACCTCAAATTAAAAAAATAATAGTAAAAAATCTAAACTTTATTCATGTTTCACACCACCTTGAGTTCAAATTATTTTTTACATAGTATGTTTATGTTTATGTTTATTAAATTTGTTCATTTTTTTTACAAAAGAAACAATACAAGGCAATCTCATAATGATAGTGTACAAAATGTAAAAAAATAATAGTAAAAAATCTAAACTTTATTCATGTTTCACACCACCTTGAGTTCAAATTAATTTTTACATAGTAAATGTGTTACAATGTAATGCGGATAGTCAACGTGATCAATGAAGCTCCTTGTTCTGTCACCACTAGACCTCTGTATTGATAATTACATTTCCAAATCATACATGTTCACATCTCTGCAATTATTACAAACTCATGTGTAAATTTACTTTTACTTTTAATTGTTTTAGGTGTGCCAAAATTCTATTTTGTTATGTTTGGACATTTTTAAAGCCCCCAGATAGAGTTTCCGGCAGTTTTACAGTTTACGGGCGGCAGCAGTCACAAATTCAAAGCCTACTATTCTTCATTATGTAGATTAAAAAACTGGAAAACCGCCATCTCACAGCAGTTATCTAAAAACTTGCTGTTTTAAGTTTCTAATATTGTCTTGCTCCTTTGTGTACTTTTTCATTTATTGTATTTTGATATATACCTGTATATATGTATATAAATATATATGTATATATATATATATATATATATATATATTTTTTTTTTTTCTTCTTTCGGCTTTTTCCCTGCGTTAGGGGTCACCACAGCGATCTAGTCGCATGAAGATTTGGCAGTTGTTTTTACGCCGGATGCCCTTCCTGACACAACCACAGACCACCGAGCAACCACAGCCCTCTGTGTGGAGCAGAGAGCTGATATCTAGGGTTCCCGGGGGAGCAGATGGTGTGGGTTAAGGGCCTTGCTCAAGGGCCCAGAGTGGGGCAGATGAGGGTGGAGACAAGTGTATGGACAAGTGTGACCGCTTCACTTATCCCACCCACATCTTTGATGTTGTCGGTACCGGGGCTTGAACCGGCGACCTTCCGATCACAAGCGCACCTTCTTAACCTCTGCGCCACCACTCCCATATATATATATATATATATATATATATATATATATATATATATATATATATATATATATATATATATATATATATATATATATATATGTATATATATATATATATATATATATATATATATATATTATGTATATATATATATATATATATATATATATATATATATATATATTATATATATATATATATATATATATATATATATATATATTATATATATATATATATATATATATATATATATATATATATATATATATATATATATATATATATATATATATATATATATATATATATATATATATATATATATATATATATATATATATATATATATATATATATATATATATATATTTTTTTTTTTCAACTTTCATCATTTTGTAAACCGCCCCCCTAGCTTGTAGATTGTAGTTATGTTATCATTCACGAGAGTTTGTACCGGTATATATTTTTGTTTATGTAGTGTTCTGTAGTTCTGTTTGTTTTAATAAAAAAATAATAAAAAAAGCAGTCAGTTTCCGGCAGTTTCCACCAGTTTCCGGCAACAGTCAGTTGTCGGCAGTGCTGCCATGTTTTGGTTAGCTTCGGTTGCTCCGGTTGAGAACCGTGTCCGCTCAGAGGTTGCTGTGCACGGATACATGAGATGTAGATGAACGGCGGTTGTGCCTAGGGACGGATGGGCGAATGAAAAAGACGCTGTTGACCGCGTGAAGCAGCAGATAGCGGACCGGAGTAGCAACGAGCTAACATGCTTATAACAGGCCTTGCTGTAGCATGAACGGGTGGATGCTACGGCCCCACCGGGGACACGGAGCCGGCGGCCGGGAACTCGCATAAATGTTCGCATGGCAGTTCAGATGTTGGATGGACACCGATCTATCATGCTAAAACGCAGAGAAAAAGAAACAGCTGCGGCAGCCTTTTGGAAAGGCTAAGATGCTAACGAGGCGCGGCCTTTTTGGTGGACACCACGGACAAATGGTGCAGTAAGTTATTCACTCTTTTTCCCTTCATTATGTATGGAGTTAACATGCTAACAGTCCTTCTTGTAAACAGTTTGGACCGCGTGGAGCAGCACAAAGCTGCAGAGCTGGACGTGCAAGGAGCTAACATGCTAAAAGACGGAGACAGGCTTGACCAGCTCAAAGTAAGAAATTTTATTTTTTGATTTACTGTAATTGTCTCTAAATTGTCTCTAAATGTACTGTATGTGTGTTTTGATATTTATGTAGGGTACTGTGTTAGGATAGGCAAAGTGAACTACATTAATAGGCCTTAGAACACACATTGACACACAGAGCACCTAATGGTTTATTGGCCATATTAAGAAAGCAAGGACACATATTGCCTGTGGATTGCCATACACTACTACACCACAGTGTAACACCATGGAGCCTAATTGTGGCGGGCAGTACATGTACTATGGCCTAGAGAAGGGGATCTGTCGTTATTTACGTCAGCAATGATGTGCAGATTACTGTAAACATTGATGGTGTCCCACTTTTCAAAAGTAGTGGTGTCCACTTCTGGCCAATACTAGTGAAGTGTGGTAATTGGCTAAATAGGATGAGTGCCACAAAAACCAAACAGGCATTGAGAGATAAAATTAACCCTGGAGGTGACTGGATGACATCCCATTAATAAAGATAAAAAGTACTTCTTGTAAAAGTTTTGATACATTTAAAACGAAATGTATATCTTAATCCAAATATTGTTGAAATGTGTTTTTTTCTCTCTCCTCACTTAAGAAAGGTCATGGCTACCGTCATATCCTGGATCACCTGGATCCTGGATCACCTCACAAAAACACCACAGTATGTGAGGATCCAGGGTTGTCAGTCAGACAAGGTTGTCTGCACAGTGGGGGCTCCACAAGGAACAGTCCTTGCCTCCTTCCTCTTCACCCTCTACACCGCTGACTTCCAGTACAGCTCTGCCAGCTGTCACCTGCAGAAGTTCTCGGATGACTCTGCTATCGTAGGCCTCATCAAAGATGGAGATGATGGGGAGTACAGAGAACTGACTCAGAACTTTGTGGAGTGGTGCCAGAGGAACTGTCTGCAGATCAACACAGGAAAAACAAAATAACTTGTGGTGGACTTTCACAGGTCCAAACAGTCTCCTGCTGTGCCAGTGAACATTCAGGGAAGGGACATTGAGATCGTGAGATCCTACAAGTACCTGGGTGTTCATCTTAATAGCAACCTGGACTGGACTGACCACACAGCTGCCCTCTACAAGAAAGGACTGAGCAGACTGCATTTACTGAGGAGACTCAGGTCCTTCGGTGTGCGGGGGGCTCTTCTCAGGACCTTCTTTGATGCTGTGGTGGCATCAGCCATCTTCTATGGAGTGGTCTGTTGGGGTAGCAGCATTTCCACTGCTGACAGGAAGAGACTGAACAAGATCCTCAGGAAATCCAGCTCTGTCCTGGGGTTGTCATGTTGAGCTCATCAGTTGTAAATTTCCATCCAGTGATTACTTTCTGCAAGTTTCATCAAAATCTATCCTGTGGTTCTTGAACTATTTTGCTAACAAACACTGAGGTAACAGCTACCAGAGCTACGGTACTACCGCATTGCATTTTAGCTCAAACATCTCTTAAAACTAATCAGTTGTAAATGTCCATGCAGTGATTACTTCTGTAAGTTTTATCAAAATCTGTCCTGTGGTTCTTGAGCTACTGTATTGCTAACAGTGAAACACTGAGGTAACAGTAGTTCTGACCTCCAAGGAGCAGGAGGCCATGCTGAAACAAAGTGAGTCTGAGCATAGGAGGCTGTGGTTGGACACATGAGCTGGGAATGGTCGGTGGACCCTAGCAGCCGAAAATGGTATTGCTTAATTTTTTTTTGTCAGAATGAATGGAAACGGTCATATCTCAGCCAAAAATTGTTCTAAAAATATGGGAAAAAATCCCTAAATATGTCACTTCGCTGTATACATAGCAGGACATGAAAATACAGTATACTTACATATATATATACATATATGCATAGATATACTGTACACTGGATATATAAATATATATAAAAAATATATATATA
>JBBPBX010006432.1:6625-38728 GCA_038048925.1 Garcialebias charrua | reverse complement strand
TCTTTTACATAGTGCAACTCCAACACATGGCTGCCCACAGGTTAACTTGCATTCACTGTTGAATTCCAGTCCAGATAAACTCATCTCAAAAACATAACATTCACTATTCAAATCCTTCAGTGACAGGGCCATCAGCATACAGTACACTTGTTTACAATTTAGTTTTACATATGTAACAAAATTCAATGCATACAAGCAGGATCACAGAATGAAGCAAGGGTACAAGAGAGCATCTCTGTGATAAAGGAAATAGTGGAAAAATAACAAGAGCAATTTGTCTAGAAAAACTAAGTAATAGTATCATAATTTCATTTATGTTGTGTCCTTCACACATCACTTTGAAATCCTACTTTGAGGATTTCCAAATTTTCTGCATTTTTATTTTATATTTTTCATTTGACCTTCATTCAACCAGGCATAAACACTAAGAACAAATTCTTATTTACAATGCTGGCCTGGCAGAACCAACAACTAATTGTAGGGTCAAGGGAAGGGAAAGAGTACAGTTAGATAAACAATGAAATATGCAAAGTAGAAGTCAATAACAAACAAAGTAAACATGAATTACATTAACAACAGTTCATTGTCAAAGTTAAACGACAGCATTACTAAGCATGAAAACATTTCTAATTATATTGTAAAAGGGCTTTTAAGTTATTTTTAAACTACAAAATGAGATAAGTGAAATCAGATCCAAAGTTTTTTGAAGCAGAGTCCAGTCAGATGGAGCAGCAGAGGCAAAGGCCACAGAGCAATTCCTCGAGGTCATGAGTGAATGCTCCCTCTGGGTCAGGAGAGAGTCTTTGCCTTTAGTGGAGAAGTCCTGAAGTAGCATTTTGTTTATCAGGCAGTGTAATAAGACATGACATGTTATCAGTGAACCAACATGGAAACAAAGATGTCATGAATTCTGGGTTGGGGTCTTGATTCAATCCTCTCCTCTGACCCAGACTGAATGTAGGAGTGACAAGGGAATGCTGTTATGACACAAGGAATAAGAACAGCATAAAAGCTTTACGAAAATCCAGGGGTGGATATTTTTGGAGTCTTATGCTTTTAGGATTCTGCACCTCTTCAATAAACCCTAAATTTTGCTGTCATTAAGAGATTCAGCGTCATAAGTTTTTTTTAAACTTTGTATTTTTAAACAATCAAGTCTTTGCATATTGTTTACTCACAACAGTCAAAGTCTCAAATAATATTATTCATAAGTTATAGGATGAAATGGAAGAGAGATTGACAGATCAGGGTCTTATTCTCAATAACGAGGATGTTGCTCTTGTATGTTGTGGTGAAAAAGTTTAGATGAAAAGCTAATCTGGATGGATGGATGCTGTGATATCGCCACATTTTATTATGATAAATGGTAAATGGAGCTTACTTATATAGCGCTTTGCAGCCCCCTATGAGGGGCCCCAAAGCGCTTCACAGTACCAGCCATCCACCCATTCATACACACATTCATACACCGGTAGCGGTGAGCTGCCTTGTAAGGTGCCATCCAGTCCTACCGGGAGCAACTCGGGGTTAAGTGTCTTGCCCAGGGACACAACGAGGTATGCAGTGACCGAGGATTGAACCCGGGACCTTCCGGTCCTGGGCCGGCTGCCCTGCCTCTACACCATCTCGGCCCCTCAACATTAGAACATGAAGGTCATAAAAGGGTATGGGTTTGTCATCTAGAGTAAAAGGGATCTATCAAATTAAACAAAGCATATTGCCTGGTGGCGGCAAATTAATTATTAGCAACTGTATGATGTTCAATACCATTTAAATATACAGCTTTTGCATAGTATGTATTCAGTTTTTCTTTCTCAGCTACCTGTTGCCATATCAAGACATTTCTAAGATTTATACTGTAGCATGACCAAATAAATCTGCTATCAAAATAAAGTAAAATAAAGATTAAAATCTGCAAATATAAATGAATGAGTTCAAAATAACCCAACAGTAGAAGCCCAAAAGCTAATTGTTAGAATATATTTAAAAAGAAGAAAAAAAAAAGTTTTTTGCATTCATATTTAATCTGTTCCAACCTAATTTCCTTTATCTTTTTTGTTGTCCGCAGTGTAATAAATTATCCTTAATATTGGTCTTTGATATACTCTCATATTATAAGCCAGTTTTCAGTACTTAGCCTTGAAATTTCATTCAAGGCTAAATGCAATCTGGGCAAATGCCAGTGCTTTTGAAGTACCACATCACCTGTGAAGAAAACTTAACTGGCACTTGTGAGTTATTTATCTTTTCAAGGGCACATAGCAACTGTTTAGCACTCTTAGCTATGGCACTCGTGGCTCAGTCACAATCTTCTACTTCAAATGGTCTGGAAATTACTACAAGATAAAGTATAAAGTGGGTTTTAGGTCTATTTCATGTGAAGCAGCCAAATGCCCGTGCATGAAATCTCAATGAGAACCAACCTACAAGCATGAAACATTGTCACAAATAAAACACAAAATTGTCTTTTAGGTTTAAACTGAATTTTGATGTTGATAAATCTTAACACACAGCTCAATATCAGCAATGTTGCAGACTAAAAGATTTAGAGCATTGGTTCCTGATAATGGATGCAATGAGTAAAGTTTCTGTGTCAGGATTTTAGAATTCAGCTCATGCACCTTAATCTTCTTGTAACATTCAACTTTAGATGTGTTTGCTGTTTGAGTTTTGACATCTTCTATACATTCTATTAACAGCTTTCAAAGTATTTTCCTCCAACCGTCTATTATTTTTACCACCTTCTTTTTCGTGTTGCAGGGGTCACTGATGCCTATATCCAACTATCACCATGCAGGAGGCAGGGGACGCACTGAACAGGTGCGTTATAGGATGAAATGGAAGAGAGATTGACAGATCAGGGTCTTATTCTCAATAACGAGGATGTTGCTCTTGTATGTTGTGGTGAAGAAGTTTAGATGAAAAGCTAATCTGGATGGGTGGATGCTGTGATATCTACAGGTCACATGCTGTGATATCTACAGATACAGGTCACAAGTCCATCACAGGGACACATTGAGACAAGCAAGACAAATAACCATGCACACTATCACTCACACTTAAGGAGAAAATCAAATTAACAATTAGCCTAACGTGCATGTTTGTTTATTTTAGTCTGAGAAGAAACTGGAGTACCCAAAGAAAACCCACACATGCATGGAGAGAACATGTAGAAACTTCCCCAAGAATCGTCCCTGGCCAGGATTTGACCTGTCAATCTTCTCGCTGAGAGAAGACATCTCTACCACCCTACCACCCTCAGTAATTTTCTATAATTAGCAATTCATTAGCAAGGAACCACGCCACAAATATATAAGTTTAAGTTTCTTTAATGATGAGAGGATTAGGGATGGGGGATGAAAGGGATGAGGGGTTGTAGGGATGAGGGATGAAGGGTTGTAGGGATGAGGGAAGAAAGGGAATGTAAGATGAGGAGAAGATGGTACGTAAGGATGGAAGGATGAGGGGATGAAGGGATGATGAGTAAATGAAGGGAAGATGGAAGTAAGGATGAAGGGATGAAGGGATAAGGGATGTAGGGATGAGGGGAAGTAGGGATGAAGGGATGGAGGGGTGAGGGATGCAAGGATGAGGGGATGAAGGGATGAGTGGAGCAGAAGGATGTTGTCCGAGGAGAGTGCTGGAGGGCTTGGGATGAGAAGACTTGCGTGGGGTTTTGCCTTCGGGAACATTGCTTGTTTTCCTTCCCGAGCCTGAACGAAGAACCCCCCCCAGACGGAACCTGAGCGAGAGAAAGCAAAGCATGGTTATGAACGAAGAGCGTAAAAAGAAAAAAGGGAGAGGGGGGAATTGGGGTCAACAGAAGTAATCGAACTGAGATGAGATGAAGGGGTGAACGAGGTATAAATAGCTGCATGGGATAATTGGAGGCGTGATTTGGGCGTGGCCCTGCTCCCGAACCTAAGTTAACATATTAACTCCATTTCATTAGCAAGGAACCACGCCACAAATATATAAGTTTAAGTTTCTTTAATGATGAGAGGATTAGGGATGGAGGATGAAAGGGATGAGGGGTTGTAGGGATGAGGGATGAAGGGTTGTAGGGATGAGGGAAGAAAGGGAATGTAAGATGAGGAGAAGATGGTACGTAAGGATGGAAGGATGAGGGGATGAAGGGATGATGAGTAAATGAAGGGAAGATGGAAGTAAGGATGAAGGGATGAAGGGGTAAGGGATGTAGGGATGAGGGGAAGTAGGGATGAAGGGATGGAGGGGTGAGGGATGCAAGGATGAGGGGATGAAGGGATGAGTGGAGCAGAAGGATGTTGTCCGAGGAGAGTGCTGGAGGGCTTGGGATGAGAAGACTTGCGTGGGGTTTTGCCTTCGGGAACATTGCTTGTTTTCCTTCCCGAGCCTGAACGAAGAACCCCAAAAGACGCAAGATTAGATCGAACAAAGATGTGTGTGAGCTTGGTACAAGTCACTGAGGTTGTTGCGGATGTATGCCAAGTAAGCCCGAGAGGACCAGCGACCTAAAACTTGGATGATCTGATCCGGCATGCCCCGACTAGATGCGGAGGAGGCTGCACCTATCCGGAAGGAATGAGCGGAATAGTGATGGGGAGAGATGCCTGACTTGAACAGGACTTGACGGAGATGACCAGCGAACCAGTGGCGCGTGGCATGGCCTCCTGAGTCGGTGATGAAAAGAGGGTCGTGTGGCGAAGCATTCGCAGAAAGCCTGGATTGAATGTAATTGAAGATGGGCTCGTAAGGGCTAAGAAAAGAGTTGAGACGAAATATGTATATAGGGCAGGAATGGGCCAGCTGGTCGGTTTTGCTCCTTCTTAGAGTAAATATTAGGGTGTCGTGGCTGAGGAAAGAGATGTCGTGGAGGCACGGATGTATGGCAGGATCATGCTTGGATGAAGATGGGGCAAATTCAGAACAACAGAGAAATCCGAAAAAAGCTAGCAGAAACATGGATTCTAAAGTCTGGTCTATAAGAACGGATGAGTAGCCTGAGCGCAAGGTGAGAATACATCTGCTGAGCAGATCCACCGTGAGAGGTAGTCGCTGTGTACTGCTAGGAGGTTCTTGTTTTTTGCATCCTTTAAGGATCATGGGAATGTGGCAGTGAGTGATAGATGGACAGCTCGAACCCGTAGCGATCTTAAAGAAGAAATTTATGCCTGACAGGTAAGTCTGGATAGTAGAAGAGCGGATTTTGAGGGTGGAGTGAGAGTAGGTGATGAAGAGACAGAGGGTTGTGACATCAAGAGATGGAAATTGAAGATGATGGGCAGAATGGAATGCTTTAAAGCGGTTCCAACCTGACAAATAAGCAGATAAGGTGCGGGGAGCTAAACTATTGAGGATGGATTCCTGGGAAGAGTTCAGGAGGTAAAGTAGCTGAGGAGTCAGTTGTAGATTGTCGAAGAATACGGAGGAACCGGAGTAGGGTGAAGATCGGAGTCTGGAGCCAAGAGTCTGAATTTCTGGAAAGAAAAACGAGACAGCGCATCGGCAATGTTGTTCTGAGATCCTGGTACGTGGGCTGCTTGGAGTAGGAACTGGTGTTGGGCCGAGATCAGAGTTAATCTGCGAATAAACTGCATGATGACTAGGGAGTGAGATCGGCCTTTGTTAATAATGTCTACGACTGCAATGTTATCAGTGTGGATGAGGATAGACTTCTTTGACCATTCGTGTCCCCAAAGGATCGCTGCAACGACAATGGGGTAAAGTTCGTAAAGAGCGGACGAAGGCGCAGCCGAATCAGTCGGGAGAGGCAAGAGTTCGTCGGGCCAACCGGAAGCGAACCATCTGCCGCCGTAATAGCCACCGAAACCGATGGAGGGAGCTGCATCCGTATAAAGCCCAATATCATCGGGGTGAGTGAGAAAATCATCGTAAAAGAAGGAAATGCCATTCCAGGAAGAAAGGAATTGATGCCAGAGACGCAGTTCCATCCTACAAGGCTGATCGAGACAGAGGGAACCGTGGAGCGAAGCGACGCTGGCAGCCTTAGACAGGAGGTGCGAGATGAAGGACTTGCCCTGGGGGATGATCCGGATGGCGTAGTTGAGATGCCCGAGAAGAGTGAGCAACTGTTGCTTAGAACACCTGTCAATCGAAAGAAAGTTGGACAAAAGCAAAGTGATCCGATCAAGTTTGTCGGGCGGCAGAGACGCCTGGAAGGAAACGGAGTCGAGGACGATGCCCAAGAACTCCAGTGTCGTGGACGGGCCGACCGTCTTCTCCTCGGCGAGGGGGACACCGAGCTCCGAGAAAGCCTCCAACAGGACGCCCAAGCCGTAGCGCGGAGGGGAAGACGAAGGATTGACGACCAGGAAATCATCGAGAAGGTGGGTAACGTAAGGGAGCCTGAAGTTGTTAATAAGGATCCAACACAGGGCCTCGGACAGAGAGTCGAATATCCTCGGACTACTACGACAGCCGAAAGTGAGTCGGACGGCAAAGTAAAAGGCCCCCTTCCAAAACACGCCGAAGAAACGCCAGAAGTCGGGGCGAATGGGGAGAACCTTAAAAGCAGTGGTGATATCGGCCTTGGAAAGCCAAGCCCCCCGCCCCGCCAAACGGATGAGCGTAATGGCGTGATCAATGGTGGCGTACTGCATGGAAAAGTCGGGAAAAGGAATAACGCTATTGATACTGGGGACAGCCGAACCGTGAGGGGACGAAAGATCCAAAATCAACCTTTTCTTACCGGAGTACTTCCGCGTGGCGATGCCGATGGGACTGACACGGTAGGTGGAGAAGGGAGATGCAACGAAAGGTCCTATCATGAACCCGTTCTTAACCTCATTAGCCAAAAGGAGATCGACAGTATCGGGGTCCTCACGGGCGGACTTAAGATTGGGACAGTGGTAGGAGGAATCAGGAAGAACATCAATACCCGGGTGGAAACCATGAGTAAGACCGTCAATGAGGTAGGCAACAAAATCCCTGTCGGGATGACAACGAAGGGCGGAGAACAGTGCAGTTACCTTGATCGGCGTAGAAAGATGACGGCCTAGTCAATCCGTCGCAGAGGTGGGATTGTGAGGACAGGAGTGCCTAGCGTGAGCACCACCGCAGTAAGAACAGGCGTGGAGCATCCTGCAGTTAGACGAAGCGCAGCCGAGATCGTTAAAATTATTGCAGATCATCCTGCCGCCTTGATACGAAACCGGGCGGCCACGTTTGTCAATGCCCCTGGGAGTGGGGACATTAACAGAAGCGCGGACGGCCCGTGACCTAGGTATGAGGGGGGGCGGGGCGGCAGCGGACAACCTATCCGACCCCGAAGGACGGCGAGCCGAGTGAGGGGAGCGAAGACCGGTGACCGAAGTACAGGCGGTAGCCGGATGGGACGGCGCGCCGCACAAAGTACAGGAAAGAGAAGCGCGGGCGGCGAAAACCCGACAATAAAGTTCGGAGTCGAGGGACCCCCAGTACGTGCCGTGATTGAACTGGTGCAAACGAGCCGCAGCTTGATTGGAAAAAAGAACGTGGTACTGGTAGAAACCCGTGCCCCCAAAGCGGAGAGCCATGTCCAAAACAACAGAAAGATAATCATCCAGCTCAGACCTGCGATCAGGAAAGACTGAACAAATCGTGTCCCTAAACAAAGAAAACGCAACGGCAAACTCAACGGGCGTGAGCTCCTTAGAGCCAGAACTCAATGGGTGGCTCAGTTGCATAGGCCCCTGAGCAGTGAAAATTTCCCTAAGGTGATTAAAGCCGCACAGTGATGGACGGAGCAGAAGAGCCAGATCTACGTAATTACCGTTCAAAATCTGCTGACGCAGGTACGGAGAAACAGGAGAGGGACGCAGAACAGAGGAGGAAGACTGAGCAGGAGGAATAGCAGTGGCGAGAGTGTAAGGAGAATGGACGTGATGAAAAGCGTCCAGAAACGGCTGAGGGAACAGAGCAGGGTTAGGGAAGGAGGGTGTGGGCGCAGAAAAAACAGTAGGAGCACCGGGAAAATAACTAGGAACAGACGGCTGAGCAGGGGCCGGGAGAGGAAGAAAAGAAGCAGAGACCAAATTAGGACGAGCAGAAGAAGGGGAGCCAAAGGAGGGACGGGAGGCAGGGAGGAAGGGATGGTACAGGGAACAGTAGAAGCCAGCGAAGGCTGGGACTGAACAACAGAGGATAAAAGCTGAGAAAGTTCAGACAGAGAAGGTGCAGGCACCGGTGGCAATGCGCCCCGACTCCCACAAGGGGGAGCCGTCGCCATGACAGAAGGCCCAGAGGCAGACGACGGGATGACGTCACGGGAGACGTCGGGGGCGGAAGCGGAAGCAGGAACAAGAGCCGCGGCCGCGGGTCGTTCAGATGGCGAAGGAGGAACAAGCAGCCGAGCTGAGGAGGCGGAGAGGAGCTGAAAGAGCCGTAATTTATTGTCAGAACGGCAGAAAGGGATCCCGTTCTCGCGGAGAGAGCGATGAAGGCTGGCGACCGTCCAGGACTTGAGAAGCTGGCGGGTCGGAACAGCGCGTGAGGGAGAGGACTGCTGAGAAGCCGCCGCACCGAGACCCGGCGAGCGACGCCGAGGACCGGGCGAAGGAGCGGGTCGACGGGAGCCTCGAGCCGGACGACGTCCACGAGAAGGAGGAGTAGACGCGGGCGGCTGATCCACATCCGATGGTTGGGAAACTGGAGAAGAACCAAAGTGGGACTGAGTCCGAGGATCGAAGATCACAGAGCGAAGTCGTCCGGAGCCCGGAGCACGGCCGGAAACGGAAGGTGGGGACTCGTCGACGGCGGATGGAAGTTC
Organism: Garcialebias charrua; assembly: GCA_038048925.1. Classification (NCBI taxonomy): domain Eukaryota; kingdom Metazoa; phylum Chordata; class Actinopteri; order Cyprinodontiformes; family Rivulidae; genus Garcialebias; species Garcialebias charrua. The sequence goes on along the minus strand of JBBPBX010006432.1, from coordinate 29,979 downwards.
GAAGAGATCTTCTGAATCCGAGGGGTGGAGGTCGATCGATGAAGCGGCGTCCATGGTGAGTACAAGCGCAGAGTCGAGGAGGCGCGGTGGCGCAGACGTCGATACTCGCCAACAGAAGTAATTGAACTGAGATGAGATGAAAGGGTGAACGAGGTATAAATAGCTGCATGGGATAATTGGAGGCGTGATTTGGGCGTGGCCCTGCTCCCGAACCTAAGTTAACATATTAACTCCATATAAAACATGGAATACTAAAAAAAAAATGATTTTGAGAGATATAGTTTTAAAGGCCAACTTCACACAGAATGATTACCCCACTATGATGTAAAGAAAACTGTCAGAATATGGATAGTTTCACATGATCCTAACAAAGTCTTCAGTTGTGTATTTAAAAATAAAGTGGACTCATTGTTATATGTGATCAAGTGTCCAAGATGGGTTTGAGTTTACACAAAACTCCCATGCTGAGGTCGTGGTTATCATGATTTACACTGCTTAGACCCAGAGCAGACAAACTGACAGCGAGAGAGACATCCCAAAAAAAAAAAGTGAGCTTTATTTACTGTGACTTTATATAAGAATACAGGAACTCAGGAATGAATCTGTGGAGAAGCAAATTGCAAGGTAAGTATATTATAAATGGGTGTTAAAAGTCCTTGGTATTCAAAATGTATCCTTACTAAGTCTTAGTTGTAGGCAAGAAGAGGTGGGAGTAGAATTCCAACAGCTAGTGGAACAGGAGAAGATGAGGTGAGTATTGGTTTGTAGGAGAGTAGCAGGATGAAAATTCAAATCTGACCCAGTTAGAGGATGAGGTGTTGACTTAAGTGGTTCCAGGTTGTAGATCTTACTTGAAGACAGTGCTCGAGGAAAAATACATTCCACAGGAAGTATTAAGGACTGAGAAAAAGACTAGGGCCACAGGCTAGTATTTTTTCAATAGACTTGGGATCACAGAGGGTTGTAGACTTATTACCCAAATATCTCAAATATTCCAGCAGAGATCTACTGAACCACAGGCCATTAAGTACTGCAGGCATCATCAGGCTTGATCACGAACGGGTGTGAGAGGTAAGCTACGCCCTGCCACTCAGGAGCTGTAAGAACTGTGATTAGTTGCATGAAACACAGAAGGATGTTGGGTTCAAAGGACTCTCAGCAACATGCTTGACTTGAGGCACATGGAAGGTGGACTGTATCTTCATCGATGAAGGATGGATGTGGGGTTGATTAGCTTGATGATGGGAAAAAGACTGATAAACCTAGGGGTGAGTTTCTTGGGGGTGTCCTTTATGTGATGTATCTGGTGGACAGCCATACCTTTTGTCCCACCTTGTAATCTGGTTCTGAAGCTCTGTGTCTGTCTACCAACCTCTTGTTTTGTTCCACGGTATGTGGAAGAGCCTTTCTTCGTCGTAGCCAGATCTTACAGCATATGCAGAAATGGCACTAGACAGAGGGAACTGAAACGTCAGACTACTGGCTGGGGAGCAATGGAGATAAGAAGCCCACATAAGCTTCAAAGGGAGATGGACCAATGGTGGATGAAGTGTGGGTGTCGTGTGTATATTCAACTCAGTGTAAATTCTGACACCATGTGGATGGGTTGTTATTAATCACATTTCTGACTGCAGCTTCCAGCTCCTGGTTGCACCTTCGGATTGGCCATATGACTATGGATGATAATCATAAAAGAGACTGGGTTTGGCTCCCAGGGTTTGACAAAAATATCTCAAAACCTGAAAAATGAATTGAGGACCTCAATCTGGCACAATGCCAAAGGGAATTACATGTAACCGAAACACATATTGGGTCAATAGTTGAGTGGTCTCCAATGCCGAGAGAAGTTTAGGAAGGGGAATGTTGGAGGAAAGTATTCATGCTTATTTTGTTTACACAAAAATAACCACACTCGATGGCAGGAGAAGATTTTTAGCTGGGAGTTTACTTGCAAGTTCAGATTTTCAGGACAGGACACGTGAATATACATACAATGTACACACATGAAGACCAGTCACAAGAATCTGGCTCAAACTGCCTCCTCTGCTTGCTTTTATATCCTTATCAGTTCAGCCGATTACACAGATGCAGAGGTGTCCTCAAAGCGACAGGTGCATTGTGCAGCCTCACCCAGCTCCTCATCCAACTCTCTCCGCTAACTCAAACATATGGTTCATGGACAGAGATAAGATTCTCAGCCATAGTAATAAAAACATATATAACCTTTGACCAAAACGACTCTGACAGGAGATGAATAGGGCTGCCTTAGAAAATCCTTTCAATTATGAGAAAGTTCATACTCAATAATCCAGTTATCAAATCTGATAATTCTCAATCAGGTCATCTGGACAGTTTCTTTTAGTAGAAACGTTTCACCCTCAGTCCAGAGGGCTTCCTCATACAGAGTAGTCCAGCACACTGATGTTCACCCACCAAGCTGTAAACCACTTATGTGGACCAACCAGTTTGCTGGAGCCTAGATGGTTTCTGGGGGCCGTCCTGTCCCTCGTCGACTCATCCCAAGCAGGCAGCCACAGCCAAAGTGGTTCAAAACAAGAAAGTTCATACTCAATAATCCAGGTATCAAATCTGATAATTCTCAATCAGGTCATCTGGACAGTTTCTTTTAGTAGAAACGACAGTTTCTTTTAGTAGAAATGTGTCTGCCTGCCTGGGAGGAGTCGACGAGGGACAGGACGGCCCCCAGAAACCATCTAGGCTCCAGCAAACTGGTTGGTCCACATAAGTTGTTTACAGCTTGGTGGGTGAACATCAGTGTGCTGGACTACTCTGACTGAGGAAGCCCTCTGGACTGAGGGTGAAACGTTTTTACTAAAAGAAACTGTCCAGATGACCTGATTGAGAATTATCAGGCCTTTCAATTATGGTTAGAATAACTGAGCAACCATAAGAAACAGGCAACCCAGTGACAAAGCCCAGGGTGATATGTGGCCAAGGATGTCCATGAGTGGGTAGTGGTTGCAGCAAACCAGATGGTGGTTGATTGTTGTTCTTATGGGAATTTAAACATGCTGCAACAAACTCCTTTATGTCAAGAGTAAATGTCGGCCACCTGAAATGTCTCTTAGTGAATGTTAACATTCACTTAACAAAAGCATGACAGAAAAAACTTGATATATAAATTCAATGCTTTATCATTGATGGCTTCAGGGGCAAATAGAGTGACCAGAACCAGCATCTGCCAGCCTTTCTAATGCCCTCCTCTATGGCCCATGTTATGAATCCAATGGAATATGTTGGGGGATGGATGAGCTCCTCAGTCTTGGACTGGTCAGTGGAGGATAATTGATGGGACAGAGCATCAGGTTTTACTTTTCTAGAACAGGATCAGTTGGTGATAGTAAAGATGAAACTGGTAAAATAAAGGGACCAGCAAACTTGATAGATGTGGTACATCCAAGATAAGGTTCTTGCGATCTGTCCAAATAATGAATGGAACTTCTGAGTCTTCTAGCCAATACTTCCATTCCTCGTGGGCTACTTTAATGACTAGAATCTCCCACTTGCCAACGTCATATTTTTACACTGCCGAAGACAACCATCGAGCAAAGAATGCATAGGGATGGAGCTTCTTGTTGTTCTTGGATCTTTGGGAGTGTACAGCTCCAATACCAGAGTTGGATGTGTCCACCGCTAGAACAAACTGGAGCTTTGGGTCAGGATGGCTTAGGATAGGTGCAGTTGTGAATAATTAGTCAGTCCTCACTTGCTGAATCAAAAATCAAACCCAAAAAAGTTACTAAAAAGCATGTAATTCACATTTCTCTGCCTTGACAAAATGTTGGTTTTCCAGGAGGCACCAAAGTCCATGCTCATTAATCCAGTTATAAATCCAACAGTCTGGTCATCTAGACAGTTTCTTTTGTTGCTGAGACGTTTTGTCTTTCATCCAAAGAACTTCTTCAGTCTGAAGAGCCCACCAAACCAAACTGAATCCCACAAACAATTCCCAGAATGGAGAAAAAAAACTGTTTGCTGGTGATAAGATGGCCTCTGGGGCCCGCCATCTCCCCCGTCAACTACTCTAAAGGCAGCCATGCCAAAGGGGTTCAAAAAACCAAAGTTCATGCTCATTAATCCAGGTGTAAATCCAACAATATTCAGTCAGGTCATCTGGATGGTTTATTTTGTTGCTGAGACATTTCGTCCTTCATCCTAAGGACTTGAATAGTGAAGAACTGTTCATACATGTTGAGTGTGCTACTGAGGATCCTTGGAATAAACAAGTATATTATCAAGACATACTAACAAAATGATGTTCAGAAAGTCAGGTAGGATTTTGTAATCAAAGACCTGAAACATAACATGGGCATTGGTCAATCTGAAAGTTGAAAGGCATGACTAGATACTCAAAACATTCTAGAGATGATCTGAAATCTGTTTCCATTCACCACCCTTTCTGATCCTGACGAAATGGTAAGCATTGTGGAGATCTAACTTTGTAAAACTAGTAGTGTTATTAGGTTGTCCAAGATCAAGATCCAGAGTTAAGAGAAGCAAGTCTAGAGATGTCATAAACCAGATAACTGGTCAAAACAGGGAGGACAGGGTCAGGCTGTATAGGAAGCAGGATCAAGATAAGTAACTAAATTACAAAGAAATGGCAAAGGTTGTCTGTTTACTCACCATTTTGACTGAACACTTCAATGATGAACTGAAATCAAACGGGACCTTAAGAAGGGTAGAGCTGATGAGCGGATAGGTATCATTTATTGGAGTTCTTCTTCCTGGTAGTACCTCTAAATTATAAAAAAAAATGTCTATCAGAGGGAGATAGTACCACAGATCCTAACACACTGTAAGTATAATGTACTTTTTTTAAATCTGGAAATGCTCCCATGGGCCATATACTGTTTATGCTGTACTTTTTTTAATGGGCACTTGCCTGATCCAGAGAGTATTCTAACAGCACCTGAAGTCTATCTGTGCATGTCACTGGCCCTGGGTCTAATGTGATTGTAATGATGCATTTTTCTTCTCAAACCTGTAGTGAAGATACATAGACACTAGCCGTGTTTCCATCAAGGTTTCTTGATGCGCATTTTGAAGTATCGCATCAGAAAAGCTGAATGGAAACGGCACGATTCGAATTAACTTCCTCTAATTCTCAAAAAAGTTGATACGCTCGCTTGAGGTGGTTTTTGGGTTTTTCGAATCTGAGCCGATGCGCAAAACGAGAGATGGAAACAGATTTGCCGACTAAGTTCTGACGTAGCGAACATTTACGTCACGTGACTTCGTCTCCGGACAACATGTAACATCGCTAAAACTAGTTGGCATGACAGAATAAATACAACTTGCCCGATAGCAACACATACCTGAAATATTCTCTCCATTTTGCCGAGATGTGTGGTCGGGTCCTGTTTTCAACCGCTACTTCCTGTTTACTGTAGACATGCGTAACGCTGACGTCTGACGTAATGACGCTGACGTTTGATGTAATGCCACTTTGCGTGGCCTGGTGGATGCGCTTCAAGCCAGTTGATGGAAACAATTCTGATTCGCATTAATTTTTATTTACATTTTTGCGAAATTTCAAAAATTTGCTCAAAATTCGAATTGAAAATAGATGGAAACACTGCTATTGTTTTTTCTCATTTTAGTTTGAGCTCAGGACAATAATCCGTCACAAGAGACTTTTGTTTTTGTCCTAATTAATAATCAGAGAATAATCTCTGGTTTTGTTATTATAATCAGTAAGGCTTCAAATGTGATCCTGTAATGATGTTTGTTTTAATCATAAGTAACAGGTCAACAGTGTTGTTAAAGGACAACACTCACCGTGACAGTAACAATTCACCATAGTGGACAATTACTGTAGTAGAATATGATGTCTATTTTCATTTTTGCATTTGGGCCAGGCGAGTGTAAAAAAATAAATAAAAAATAAACAACGGAGTCCCGGAAGCATCCGGAAACCCGGCCGATGATTGCCAAACTCCGGAATGACGTAAATAAAGGATCCAGTCAGAAGGCACTGCAATGGATCTTACATTCCGACTTCGCCACACAGTCATAACCAGTCATTTTTTATCCTCCATCCTTACACATGTAAGTGCTAAAACCTCACTTCACCAACCGCGGACACACAGAGCTCAGACCCGCACACTCGTAGCTGAGAACCGATGGTCATCGATGCTGATGCCGCGGACACACAGAGCTCAGACCCGCACACTCGTAGCTGAGAACCGATGGTCATTGAGGCTGATGCTACGGACACACAGAGCTCAGACCCGCACACTCGTAGCTGAGAACCGACGGTCATCGATGCTGATACCGCAGACACACAGAGCTCAGACCCGCACACTCGTAGCTGAGAACCGACGGTCATCGATGCTGATGCTGCGGACACACAGAGCTCAGACCCGCACACTCGTAGCTGAGAACCGACGGTCATCGAGGCTGATGCCGCGGACACACAGAGCTCAGACCCGCACACTCGTAGCTGAGAACCGACGGTCATCGAGGCTGATGCCGCGGACACACAGAGCTCAGACCCGCACACTCGTAGCTGAGAACCGACGGTCATCGAGGCTGATGCCGCGGACACACAGAGCTCAGACCCGCACACTCGTAGCTGAGAACCGACGGTCATCGAGGCTGATGCCGCGGACACACAGAGCTCAGACCCGCACACTCGTAGCTGAGAACCGACGGTCATCGAGGCTGATGCCGCGGACACACAGAGCGGCTGCAGAGTTGTACACACTTCACAGTTACGTTTGTGCCTAGCTCAGACATTGGGGGATGTTTATTATTTCCGTGCAATGTAATGCCGAGAAAAAACGAGAACTGATGGACAAATTATTATGCTAACTAGCATTAGCATTATGCTAACTAGCCACAGGATAGCGACACAGACTTTCATGAAAAAGTGGTGTGAATATTAACAAACTATGGTACATTGAAAAGCCTGCTCTATTATTCATTCTGTTCTGATGTCAAAAAATAAAAAAATTAATTGAGCAAAAGTCCTACCTGCAAAACGATAACTGCTAAGCGATGGAGCAATGAAGTCAGCTCATTTGACTTGAACAAACTTTATCCATGCCGTCTGAATCCTTTTGATTTTGGGAAAATAATGAACACTAACGCCATCCTTCAAGGTATTGCTGCAGAACTGGGACACATCGGTTCGGCATTTTCTTAGATGTTTTCGTAACTACTCTGGTCAGAAATAAGAAAGCTACTTTTTAACTCCGTCTCCGTCTCAAGATGGATCCTTGAATGACGTCGAAACCCATATGTGGAGAGGGGCAGATTTTGCCGGAGCTGCTGCTAAAATCTCCTTTGAGTCATGAAATAACACACTTAGCATTATTTCTCTACAATATCAATAAAACGCTCCTGTTTTATTATTTAAGTCACTACTAAATATTAATGGCGATGCAATTTGAAAGCTTGGTGGCTGTTGTCCTTTAATGAGTTAAGACAGTTTTAATCAGTTTTATCATAAAGCTGGTGTCTTAAAACTAATACTTTATCCTTTCTGACATAACCTAACCTCTGCATCCTCTGATGTCACTCTCATGCCTCTCCTGACTCCACATGCCCAATCAGGAAGAGCTGGTTCAAGCTCTCTACAAAAACCCTAACTTCCTGCTTTTCTTCAGTTGCTACGAGGAAGTTGACATTGAAATGACTTTCTCTTTAAGCTGGGAAACTTGGACCAAGCGCCAAAGGTTCAGTTCAACAGCTGAGTTAATAGCAAGACTACTGTAAACTCACCTGAGCTCTAAGCTACGACTTTAATGAAATTCCTTCAAGGAATCCTTTATCTTGAAAAGTCAAACCGGGACCTGTGCCATTACTCCGTGAGGTAGACGCGGATCTCATGGAACCGTGGGAAAGTGAACGCACGAGCCTGAATAATGTGAGCCGGACGGACAGTCCGTGTACGTTGAGGCTAACCAACTGTACCGGAGTCGAGACAAGAAAATCTTCACAAAGGTAAAAGTCGTTGTTCATAGCGGTACGGAAGTCCAGCTGACACCGACCGCAGAGTGTGCCTTTTCCTGGTTCAAGGTATTACCCCTCCTCACTGCCTCCATTTCCTTCCATTCTTCCTCCTAAACTTTCTTTTGCCAGTAAGAAACTTTAAGTTAAACGTATCTGCAGAAATAAGTAAATGTGTCATCTTATCACTTGTCTGTTGTTCCAAAGTTGAATCTGTCGACAGTTAAGTTTTATTAAAATTGATCAGACCAATCCATTGTATTTGTTGATGTAATTTTATGATTCTGTTAATTAAATGATTCATCTCCTGGTGAATCAACATAAGTTAACGTTTCCTATTTTATTACATATTGCCTGGTCACAATTTATTGTTTAAATCCTGAAAAGAGAGAACTCGTGAATATTAAATGCTAAGATTTTGTCTGACTATAAACCTGTACTTTCTTACATTTGGAATATTGTACAGTCAGTAAAAACTGACCAGTATATATATCCTACATGATGGAAGCATGATATCAGTTCATCCGTGACATGGGGCTGCTTGTCCCTGCATGGCTTGGTTATGGAGAGTTTGAAACATGACTGGCCACCTTGACTCATGCATAGTCTACAGACAAGATACATGTTGGAACAGCCATAGGCACCAGAACAATGAAGCAAGTAAAACAGCTGCACCCCTATTGTTTTCAAAGTGTAGAAGCAACCTTTGTAGTTCTGCTCATTGATTAGTTTGATTTAAAACATGTTATTACCCCCATTACAGTATTTAGATAAATGCATGTAGCTCATATCAGATCTCATTACTATTTTCTTACAATCTAAAATTAAAAAAAATATAACTATTCGTGAAATCTAGACACTTTTTGTTCAATCAGCATAGCTCAGCCAGTGGTCTACTACCACTTACTAGCAGTTACCAGATTAGTTGGAGGCATGGACTTAAGTCCTAAATTAAAGCTGCAGTATGTAGCTTTTTTTATGAACATATTTCTTCACTCTGTCACTACCTCCTGACAGACTGATGTTAGCCAGGTAATCTCTGAAAAAAAATAAAAAAAATATTGTCCCCTTGCTTCTCCAGGTGGTAAATAAGCATTTCTAAAAAGAAAAGGTGACCCGCCATTTTCCAGCCAATAAAAACAGAGTTTGTAACCAGCCAATAAAAACAGAGCTTGAATTTGAATCAGCCAATAAAAACAGAGCTTGAATTTGAAATTCAACAGACCACAAGGGGGCAGAGCCACATATGGCTCTGAGGGGGAGGGATCAGAATGCTTTGCCTGTTGAAAATATTTCTAACTGCTGCAGTTCTACAGAAACTGCATACTGAACCTTTAAGCTAGTAACAAAAAATAAAAATAGGCACACCAATAACTTCTGACCAAAAGAGAAGCAAAAATGGTTTGAGTTTTTTTATTTATTATAATTTTATATTCAAATTCTGTGACTCTAGGAATGTGGGGTTGTACCATTGATAAGGACGTCCTGCCTGTACTCATTGAAATGAAATAAATTTCAAAATGCATATTTGGAAAAACTGCAGCTGTCTGGTTGGTTCTGCTCCAAGGCTGAAGTTAAACTAACATACTGTAAATGAAACAGGTCACATATATTTATTGGAAGTACTGTGATTGCCTGTCTTCCAGGCTTTTAGCCAGCAATGTAGCCTAAATTATAAAAATATGTTTGTTTGTTTTTTCAATACTAGTAATTAGAAATTTGTTCTACAACAATACCGGTATTAGTGGAGACCAACAAATTTAATTTAAAAATTGAACAATACTAGGCAAGTCTTTTGGGTACTTTCATGAGTAAACTAATTTTATAGCTGTGAAGCTAGCAACTATTGTGCTGAAAGCATAAAACATGTTTGGGATGGAAGGCAGTGACTTCTGTTTAAGATTAAGATTACATTTAAATATATTTTAGAGCATTCTATAAAGAAAACAAATGCTTGTCAATACAGTAACTTCCCAACATATGGGGGACTGAACAAAAGTGTTGGAGGTCTCCAATTAGCTTTGTCTTAAAAGGCTTTTGATCACCAAACCAGTGATCAAAATTCATTTATCATTAATAAACCAGTGATTAGGGCACCACGGTGGCACAACTGGTAGAGCTGCTGCCTCTCAGCGAGAAGGTTGACGGTTCAAGTTCCGGTCCAGGGGCCTTTCTGGGTGGAGTTTGCATGTTCTCCCCGTGCATGCGTGGGTTTCCTCCGGGTACTCCGGTTTCCTCCCACAGACCAAAAAACATGCATGTTAGGCTGATTGGTGACTCTAAATTGACCCTAGGTGTGAGTGTGAGAGTGGATGGTTGTTTGGTGTGAGTGAGACAGGTCCCTCTTGTAAATGAGTCCCCGTGACTCAACGAGGCTAGCCTGTATAAATAAAGGTTGAATGAATGAATGAATGAATGAATGAATGAATGAAAAAAAAAACAATGTCAAGAAACAATAGTGACAAAAGTGTCCCTGCTGTCTCTTCTCACACCAAAACTGTATGAGGGAAAAGTAACTGCAAATAAATTAAACAGAAAATAAAAAATATATAAAAATAATTAAAAAATAATAATAATTCACCTGCTAACTACAATGTTCACTGCACTGAGCAATCACACTGGAGGAGCAGGCTCCTAATACACAAGTATTAAGCTATTGCAAAATATTGGCAAAAGAAAAAAGAAATCCATTCAAGCCTAAAAAGTTTCAAAGACACAATTAGATGTGTGCTAATGAGTTCAAACTCAGCATCTACGTTTCAAATTAAACAAACAAAAAAAAAGAATAAATCCTGCAGTGTGCAAATGCGACTACTGCATACTGATTTGGGAATTTTACATTTAAAATAACCCAAGTTGAGTATTTCTAATGTTCTGATTCATGAATTATATAAGAATTGCTAATAATTTAACAAAACTTTAATAATTATGGTCACAGCACTTATTCAGGCAGACAGAAAGCCAACTAGAAAATAAGCATATAGCAGCTCCTGTGTAAAAACTATTGATTGTATGGGACTTGGAAGGATTAAATATCCAAAATTATGACAAAAATCACACAAATAGCAGCCAATTAGTACAAAGTAACAAGTGTACTTCATTGCTTATCCATTGTGTAGAATGTTTTATACATGTATATAAACTATGCATTTAAGTGAAGTGTGCTGAGAAATAACCTAGTTAACATCAAATTACTGTACAAAGTTCGTTAGTTAAACAGAACAATCAATTACAAGGAGAATAAGGTTGTTTTTATGTCTGTAATGATCAAATATGTCTGCCTGTTTAGCTTGCCGCTGGCTCTGCAGATGATTTACAAATTACCTGTTGTGTTATATAAAATGGCCATTTGAAAAATGTTAACTTGTCTGTAATGCTAGATTATGCATTATTTCAAAACAAATTAGACAATTGATGCTTTTAATTTAAAGTAATACAGTATTTTATTTGTCAAACTATTTCTGCAAACCATTTCCATACGGGGAAACAGTTAAGGCTGTGACAGATGAGAATGATTTAAAGAAAAACATTTACACTTTGGACTTTTAGATTCTTCATTCCCTTAAAGGTCACCCCGTTGAGAGTAGCTATTTATCAGTGAGTTCGATCAATACAGATTTAATAAAGTGGAACTACATACCAAAACAGTGTGCACTCGGTGTTTTACCCTCCCATTTGTGGTGCATGTGCTCAACAGTTTCTAACTCAAAAAAATCTTTGATGGCACCCTTTTCAAGACGACTGCTCAATAAAAAGATGGACTTTGCTTAAATAGATAACCCAACAACTGAACATTTGGAGCTCTATTAATCCTCATTTTGCTAGTTGTTCAGGTTAGCACTTGGCTCAGTTTGGTTCAAGAGGTTCTACTGCTAGGATTGTTTGCCATTTTTATTGGCAAAATGAGTGGAGGTGGAAAATATATAAGAAAATACGTACAGTAGTTAATAAATGCTACAGAGAATCATTCAATGAATCAACACAAGAGGATAGGTTTACTGCAAGGTTGTAGCCTCAGGTAGTATCTCACTGGGCTGTGACTGTTGTAGATTACAAAGTACTGTACCGGTAGTTGGTAAATCAACATTAAGAGAAACATTAGAGAAAATAGGCTGAATTATTTGCTGTCTAGCTAAAATTGAAGTATTCTCTTCCAACAAGCCACATGGCCTTTTTGAGCAGAGATGTATTGAAATTCACAGGCCAGTTTTGTTTTCACAGCATTCAAATAAAAAAGACAGAGCTGCAAACAACGAGTTTGTGAGCAATGACAAGGAGGCACTGGCCAATGAGCACAGAGAGTGACACCAACTTGAAGAAGTCCTTTTAAAGGCACAGGGCGATGTAAACAATGTTAAGTACGTTAATTTTGTTTGAACTAATTTTTTTGAAAAAGGGGGCAGATATAATAAGATTTTTTTTCTTCTTTCTGCTACCTTTCATTTCTTACATTTTGTATGTTATCGTTTATGGGATTGTTTTGTATTGTATTTTAAAAATGAACAAATTTGATAAATAAATAAATAAATAAATAAGTACTTATGAATTAAAAAAAGTTTTAATGGTTAGCATGTGCCTAATTTTACATGTACTGTATAAACAGTTTCACAGAAATACACTGTTACTGTAAACATAATAAAAATAACCTTTATTTTATCAGATAGGTCAATTGAGAACCATCCATCCATCCATTATCTTTACCCGCTTCTTCCTTTTTGGGTCACGGGGGTCGCTGGAGCCCATATCCAGCCATCACTGTGCAAGAGGTGGGGGACACCCTGGACAGGTCCCCAGTCCATCACAGGGACATATAAAGACAAATGAGACAACATTCACTCTCTCACTCACACCTAGGGACAATTTAGAGTTACCTATCAGTCTAACATGCATGTTTTTGGTCTGTGGGAGGAAACTGGAGTACCTGGAGAAAATCCATGCTCAGAGAGAACATAAAAGAAGAACAGAAATATCCTGGTCCGGGAGTTGAGCTGGCGACCTGCTCGCTGAGAGTCAACATCTCTCATCTTGTAACTATATTCCTATTTATTAATAAAAGTCACATAAACAGTATCAAACTTAATTCAGTTGTGTGTGTGATTTAATGTTATCTTGATATTACGTTATTCTGAAGAAAATAACTCATTATTTAGAGTAATTTATTGAGACTAATAATAATAGAAATCATAGATTTATATTTTTCCTTCTTTCGAAGGTGGTACTCTGAGGCTAGATAATTTATGAAAATATTCACAATTCTTAAGATATCCATTCTATAACATGTACACCTACAACATACATACACAGCAGTTGCCTAGTTTAAATTGAAATGATAGTTTAACTTTATCTGCTTTGCACTGGTGACTAATACAGTAGGTTGTTACACTAAAGATGTTCTGGTGCTGGAAATGATTTTAACTGGTTACTGTATTTGGTTCCCTTTCAGTCAAGTTCTCTCAGTGCAACATATGCTATGGGAATTGCACTCCCACGTGATTACCTGAAGGAATACATTCACGCCTTTACGGCTAGGGCGTCAGCATCGCGCCAGAGGCCCCGCCCTCTGGGTATTTAAGTAGCTGACACCCATCTATCTTTCTCTTTTTTGCCCTTCACCTCGCTTAAACCTGAACTACCTCTCTTCGCGGGACTTCTCTGTTGCTTCATCGCTCAACCAGAGGTGAGCTTGCTCCCTACACAGAGCGTACAGAGAATTATTATTGCGTACTGCTGGACTAGTGAAAGCTAGTCCGGCACATTTTCTCTTAACCCCAAAGTATTTTCTTCTCCTCTCTCCACAGACTGCTTCGCTCGATGGCGCTAACTGCGTCACAACTGCTACCCCTGCTAAATCGTAGCAGGCTAGCCAGCGAAAGCGACGCGACGGAGGAGACGTCTCAAATTAAAAGAAAAAGGATTCTGGAAGGACTCGCTCGCCTTATCTCGGACATGCCTCCGGAGAAAGGAAAGCGAAAGACAAGACTTCCAAGGAAAACCAGCAGGACAGCGAGCCCAACTTTGCGCGCCTGTCCTAGCGGATGCGGTTTCTCCCTCGCAGCGACGGACACCCATGAGGCCTGTCCCGTCTGCTTGGGAATGTTACACGCAAAAACAGCGCTGGATGCGCCCGACTTTTGCCCACACTGCAGCCAGATGCTGGAGGCGGTGCTGCGGCACCGGGTTGACCTCGTCGCCAAGGCCATGGGCGCCCCAGCAGTGCCAGCGGATCTGGATACCACCGAGCCCCTCACTCCCACGCCGGAGCTCGAGAACATGGCTCTGCACGACAGCACACGAGTTGAATGGGGTGACAGCCCTGACGTGCTGGCTCCTATGGTGGACTTAACAGTCAAATTCGACACTCGAGGCATGATGAACGAGGACGAGATCTCGATTTCAGCCTCAGGCGAATTTTCCGCGGAGGACGCAGACGTCGAATTCGAGGAACAGGGAGAAGACCTCTCCCAAACCCCGGTACCTGTGCTCCCGGAAACTGACTTTTCCATCCCTGCTCTGTTCGACCTGTGCCACAGAGCAGCGGATGCGCTGCACATCCCATGGCCAGAGCCTCCGCCTCGTCAACAGGTCACGAGGCTGGCAGGAAACTATTTTTACTCAAAGCAGCAGGCCGCCACGAGGCAAAGGATGCCCGTGTTCCCGGACTTCCTCACAGAACTAACTCGCACCTGGCCTCAGCCCAGAGCTCCCATGCTCTTACCACTCTCACAGTTCCTCGACGTGGACGGGATGGATGAGGTGGGAATAGCCAACGTGCCTCAAATTGAGGACACACTGGCGTCTCACCTGGCTCCCAAGTCATCCGGGACAAAACCAACTCTTCCCAGCAAAGCTTGTCGAGCTTCAGCTTCTCTGCTCGAGAAATGCTACAGAGCTCAGGGACTCGCGGCACGCGCCATGAACTCGTCCGCGTTGATCTAGGCTTACCTGGCTGAAAAGTTGCAACAGCTCCAGGTAACGACGGACAAGCAAGCTGCCGTTGACTTGCTGGATGAAGCCCGTAGGGCAACAGACTTTGTGCTCTGCATGATAGGGACAGCTGCTGTTGCTCAAGCCAGAGGCATGGCAGAAGTGGTCATCGCGATACGCCATCTGTGGATGACTTTAACTGATCTCCCCGAGGGACAAAAGGTGCCTTTTCTCTACCACTCGATGGAACCGACGGGATTGTTTGGGAAAGCTTTGGATCGAATTCAGACCAAGCTGGACCAAAGGCGCAAACAGGCTGAAGCTCTCCGGGTGGGCATTCCCAGGAGAAGCTTTGCCCCCCCAGGGAGTCTGCTGGAGGCAGACCTACGCAGCCTCGACACCGCTCGGCAATGCGTGCCCCACCGCAGAAGCGGCCGGCGTACGAGGATGAGCATCAGCAGAGACCACCGCCGGGCCCACCTTGCACCGAACACGCATGGAGCAAAAACAGTTTTTTCCCCCGCCAGGCGGTCAGACACAGGGCCTCCTCGGTGAACCGGGACACCAGACAAAAGCGTGCCTGATGAACCGGGTTCACGTCTTGACTTTACACGATCACCCGCCCACGCGGTATGGGAAATGATCTCTTCATGTCCAGACTTTATTTGTAGCACGGTACAAAAAGCTGGTAACTCTGTTGCATGTACAAATCATGTTTTTCCTGTTGTAAGTGACATAAAATCATATATGTCATTACACATAAGTACAAATAAAGCTCAAAAAACAGCCCCTCTCTGTTTTATTGACTCTCAAAAAACAAAAAACAACAAAAAACACAAATGAATTCAGCAGAACAGGTCCCTCTGGCCTGCCAGCCATCATAAAGGGAGGGTGCCGTCTCCCCCCCCTCCCTCACGGCTCACGGGGTGTTAGCCTAATCAATGAGCTGGGTGCCTTTGCTCCGTCTGTAGCGGACAGGCACAGAGATGTCTGCAAGCAGGCCCCCTACTCCTCATGGAGACAGGTGAGGGGGGTCACGTGCTCCAGTCCCCACTCCATTGTGAACGTCGGGGTGGTCAATACACTAACCAAGCAAACACGTGACATGTCTGCGCCTCAGGGAGGTGCGCCGACAGAATCTAATGACGGGGGGCCACATCATGAGCCCACAGGCAACCACAAGCTTCACACGTTCACAAAGACATTTGTGTTCAAACTGCTGTGTGCGTAAACAAATCAGAGCTGAATCAGATTCCTCTTCCTGTTATTTGAAGGGAACTGGGCTCTCTATCACCAAACAATTTAAAGTCTGCCAAGCACAAATAATCATCTCCACGTTCTTACGTTGCAGCTGTCCCTTTATCATTAATGGACGACATGCAATGTTCAAACAATGATCCTGGTAGCACGTGACCTTTCTCACTGTGCTTGTTCAGCTCTGCTCTTAAACAATATTCCCCTAACGGGTGAAACACAGACCCCGGCCGGTTTGTCTGGTCCCAAGGCTCTGTTAAGGCAGAGGACCAGTAAACTGGACCCATCCAGGAAACAGATTGGGGTCAGGAGATCTGCTTGTTTACAAAACCCGTAGCTTCTCAGTCCCATGACCCCAAACAAGGAGAGAGAAAGCAGACATTTTGCTCCACTTCTGTCTAATAAGAACGACAGGTTGCATCTGGCCTCGATAACTCTCGATCAGAGCAGCCTGGTAGCACATCAACAAAAAGGCCTTCTCCCCAACTTGGTTGACCCCCAAGGGATCACAGCTTCCAGGGCCCTTGGAGGGGAACTGGATACACCAACTGCTCTTCTTCAGGGTCAACCTATGTCACCAGAAGAAGTAGTCTCGCCGCTTAGGCTGAGAGCTGTTAAAATTTTCAGCTTGTTGGCAGAAAATAACAAGCTGATGGCATCAGGCCTGCCGGAAAATGTGATAAAAACCATCCAAAATGCTCGTGCTATGTCAACACAGTCTCTCTACGCACAGAAGTGGCGTATTTTTGAAGCTTGGTGCACAGAAAGAAATATTATTTCTTACTCATGCGACCTGGCTCAGCTTCTGACTTTCCTTCAGGACTTACTGG
Source organism: Garcialebias charrua (assembly GCA_038048925.1). Lineage (NCBI taxonomy): Eukaryota > Metazoa > Chordata > Actinopteri > Cyprinodontiformes > Rivulidae > Garcialebias > Garcialebias charrua. The sequence goes on along the minus strand of JBBPBX010006432.1, from coordinate 12,994 downwards.
AAAAAGGTTGTTCTTTCTCAACGATTAAAGTTTTCCTATCAGCTACTTCAGCCTGTCACGAAGGCTGGGGACACAGGACACCTAGTGCGTATCCAATCATAATAAGATTTATGAAGGGCGTGCTAAGAATAAAACCACCCAGCAGGATCCTGACCCCTAGTTGGGATCTTAGCCTGGTCTTGGGGGCTCTCTGTGATCCTCCATTCGAGCCACTGAGCGAGATTAAGATAGATTTGTTATCTTATAAAACCATTCTACTCTTGGCCCTTTGCTCAGCGAAATACGTGGGTGACCTCCACGCATTGTCTGTACATCCAATGCGTACCAGATTCGTCCCTGACGGGTCAAAGGTCACCCTAAGGCCTAATCCCGCATACATCCCTAAGGTCTTGACTTTGAACCATAGGAGTCTGGACTTTGATCTCTCCTCCTTCCCACCTGCTCCTATTCTCACTCAGGAACAGGAAATGCTGAAGGCTCTCTGCAATGTGAGAGCTTTACACACTTACATGCAGAGAACAGCCGAATGGAGAAAAACAAATCAACTGTTCGTGTGCTTTGCAGCACCTGCTACCGGAAAGGCCCTATCAAAACAACACCCCTCACATTGGGTGACTGAGGCCATTAAAAGGGCGTACAGTAGCAAAGGTCAATAGGTGCCCTCTGGAGTGCACGTTCACTCTACTGGGGGCTTGGACACTTCGTGGTCACTGTTCAAGGGTGTAACAGTTGCAGACATTTGTGCTGCTGCGAGTTGGAGCTCATTAAACACTTTTGCAAAGCATTACAGTTTGGATGTTACTGCTTGCGATGTCACTAAGGCTGTTCTTTCTAACACACAGTAGAAAGTATCCTTGAGATGCCTGCTGATCAAGGGCAGACGTTCACACTAGCATGCATTTTACTGAGCATTTCAAGGGCGTGAATGAATTATGTTCCCATAGCATATGTTGCACCGAGAGAACTTGACTGAAAGGGAACTGAAAGTTATGCACCATAACTCATGTTCCCTGAAGGAAGGGAACGAGGTGCAACATATCTGGCCCTTTTCAATGCTGAAAGCTCGGTGAAGTGCAATTTTGGAGAAAGATGGATGGGCGTCAGCCGCTTAAATACCCAGAGGGCGGGGCCTCTGGCGCGACGCTGACGCCCTAGCCGTAAAGGCGTGAATGTATTCCTTCAGGTAATCGCACGGGGGCACAATTCCCATAGCATATGTTGCAACTCGTTCCCTTCCTTCAGGGAACATGAGTTATGGTGCATAACTTTCAGTTTTCCACGGCATAAGAGCCATCTAGGGTCACAATATTTGCCTCTTCCAGTAAACGACTGATCTTTTCTTTGGCGCATTCTAATATAGAGGATGAAAGTGTAGAAAAACACTTTATCTCTAATGGATCACACAATTGGTGTCATTATTCCTGCAAACTAATGTTTTTTATCATCCAACTATTTTAAAAACATAGTTTAAAAACAACCGCCGTGTTTGTGAATGCTGACTGGCTTTTTTGATCACCAATCATTTTGTAAATGCTACAGTAAACAGAAGTCACAAACAACAATTCAGCAGGGTCCGTGGTAATAAAAGAGCTGAAAATGTTTATAAATGGAGCTTCCAACAGTGGTTTTGAATTCAATTGAAAGCAGCAATTTTGAAAGCAGCTCTGTGAGGTACTCTGACTAGCTGTCAAGTCTTACGTGACTTCTAGTTTAAAAAGCACAACCTCAAACTGTAGGAAGAAGAAGGAAAACAAGAAAAAGGTATCCAACTGCTAAATTGACGTCTTATTCATAATGAAGCAATGTATGTTGTCTTAAATTACACAGACTGAAAGTGCAATGTAAAGTCAAAGTCAGCACTTGTTTTTTATCGCTACAGCAATTGCGTGTTCCTTAAAAACTAGCAACATATGTGGCATGATGCTGTGTGATAAAACTGCACATTTTAGAGTAGCCTTTTATCGTGGTCAGCGTAAGGCACTCCTGTGCAATAATCATGCTGTCTAATCAGCATCTTGACCTGCCACACCTGTGAGGTGGATGGATTATCTCAGCAAATAACTGCTCACTAACACAGGCTTGCACAACTTTGTGAACAAAGTATGATAGAAAAATACCTTTTGTGTACTGTTACATAGAAACCATCTTAGATCTTCGAGTTCCACTTATGAGAAAGGGGGGGGGGATAAAGTATTGCATTTATATTTTTGTTCAACGTATGTGCATGGTTGTGTCTTTAGCGTCGGTAGAGAAGACTCAGATGCAACACTTTGCCACTGGTTAGGGATACCACAGTGTGACTGATTGGTCAAAACGTAGCATTACAGAACAAATACAGAAAAGGTACAGCATAACCTTATAAATTACAAGTTGTTTGTCCTTGTGGACTGCAACTATACCCTAATTCTTATTCAACTGTTTGTGTCAGCACATGATTCTGAATCATGGGTGAAACTCTGCTGGAAAGGTCAGGACCCATTTGAAATTGTGAGGCAAGACTATGAAGTACATCTACTATGCAGCCTGACACATAACAAACAACTCCAATGGTGCCCTTGATGTTACACCACCCAAGGAATCAATGAATAGACCTTGGGTCTATTTATTCTGCCAAAGCCTTTTGGCATGAAGCCTACTGCTTCTGGTAACTCTCCAACTCCCAGGTGGCTCAACTGTTTCTCTATTAGCAGTACTTTATGTGCATACTTCATGTCTCTGTGGTCATGTTTTTTTTTCAAACCATCCTTGTTGTTTTTCAAGAGAAGCATTTAAAATATTTGCTTTGCTATTTTTGAATAAGAAACCTGCATAAATGAGATGGAACACTTGACATCTCTTTATCATCTGCCTCATGCATAAGTTATTCAAAAAGAGAGAGACAAAAAAACAAGTTGTTTTAAAAGTTAGCGTGTGGGTGAGAGCGATATAATTCTCTTTATTTAAGGAGAAAAGGGTTTAGTTTTTCAGGAGGAAAAAAAAAAGTTTGCTTAGTTTATCAGCTCAACAGAGGGTCTTTCTGATGCTGTAATATTCCCTCATCTCCCCTTGGAGTGAAAAAAGTGGGCCACTTCATGAGAATTTTGCACGTATGTGCACAAGAGACACACTGCAGTGGTTTGAAAAACAATAAAACATGCCACTGTTGGAAAGAATGAAATAAGACGATCATTTTTACACATTAGTCTGATGTCATATACAATTTGAACAAGCACGCAAGTATGTGGAGTGCTCCATCGCGTGCACACACATTGGGCTGCTAATGAGGGGCCAAAGGGGGCTCTCGATCAGCAGCCAATTATCCTGCCTCTATGGAAGAACAGTCAACATGTGTGTTTCTAAGTATGTGTGCATGTCCTGTAAGCCTCATTATCCATGCCAATAATACAAAAGCCTTGTTTTTATTTTTTATGTCTAATTATATCTGTACATGGTGCTTATGTCTCTTTCTGTATCGTGAACATGTGCTCAGCCATTACCAATCAGAATGAATCAGCCCTGCAGAGCAAGAAAAAACAATTACAGTAAATTTTGGATGTTTTTTCACAAAAAGGATGCACTCTAAAAATATTGAAATATATATTATTTTTTCTCTTTTGTTTATTGTCTCATTCTTTGGCATAAGACACATTTGTAATGGGGGGAGGGGTGGGGAGAGACTGGTGGGGGATCTGGGGGTCCTCCCCCAGAAATTTTTGAATAAAGTAGATGCCATTTTCTGCATTCTGGTGTATTTTAACAGGTTGTTAAACATTTATGTTAACCTATATAACTAAACTCTTGATTCAGTAACTATTTTATATGGCACAATGCTCTGCTGGCGATAATGTAGCACTAAGCTAATGGCATGCATTACAGATGAGCTAGCTAAGATGCTACAGATGTAGTTGTCCATTTATCTCATGCATCCTATTCCCCCACCCCATCCCAGTCAACAACTGTCCACATTAACATGTCGCTAAGCTAGTGTGCAACACAGGTGTCTCCACCACCCACCTGCCGTTAAGTGACCTGGGAAACACTGCATGCAGGGTGGTGTGTTATTGTAGGTAACCAGGAAGACCCAGAGTGGATTTTTTTTCTGGCATGAGTATTCTATTAATCAAGTGGAATGGATTTGTTCACGAAGAAATAGAAACAGCGCTGGGTGAACTAATAGCACCTTTCATAAGACAGCTCAGTCCGGGCCTGATGCGTGTTCAGTCCTCCAACGAGCATTCAGAAAAAACACGAAGGCGGATAGGCAAGTAAATTTTACTCGCCTCTGATGCGCCCCTGATCTGCGAGCAGAGGTAGTATCAGGCCCGGATCTGTCGACTTGTGAAAGGTGTGGGGGTGTCTGCGGCTTCAAACTGATTTGAATAATGGGAGGAATGATGACGTACTCTCCCGGCGCCCACTGTTGCGCTCTATTTAAATGTGTAAACAAGAACATGACATTTGTATTTCGCTTGCGCATCACTCGCTATTCTGTCGGTCTTCGCACAAATAATTGCTGCATCTTGGCATTCATTAACAAAAGCATTCGGATAAGCACAACGATGTTTGCTAGCGTCGCCATGTTTGTTTACAGACACCTCTGCGGCCCCACTTTAAACACGCAGGCACCACGTCATCTGAGCTGTAGATTTTCACCACGCCTCTTTTCAACCCGCGCTGCAAATCGTTTTGTGAATGCTCCATTGAGGCCGTGGCCGGATTCAACTTTGTTTTATGAATGACCCGGGGGGGGGGGATTAAAGCCGGGCCGCTCTATGCGGCTATTGCGCGGATTTGACTTATGAAAGGGGCTAATATTTCATGGTAACAGGTGGGGGGGGTCCAAATTAGAATTTTTTTCAATGTGAGGGGTCACGTCCTCTTCTCATATAATTGCTGTGACATCTATGGTTTCATACCTTTGTTCTCTTCTTAGTAATACTGTATGATGTATAACTTTGTTTGCAATTTTCTCTTGCAAAACCACTAATTTAATTAGCAAAACTCCAATTTACTGTTTCAAGAATCTATAAAACCTTATGCTATGTTGAAAACTTCAGAATTCCCTCAGTTTTAACAGATGAACTTGTTCCACAGCTGGAAAGGGGATTGTTTGCAATTTCTTGACTCGTGGCGTCCTTGGCAGTTGTGCTTTTCATTTGTATGTGAAAGTCTAAATTCCCAGTCAATAAATCTACTGGAGCTTCCCCACAAAGTTATAATTCTGACTTGGCAGGTTTGAGATTCCTGACCAGCTCTGTCCTCAAAATCCAATATGGGTGTTTCACAAGTTAAAAGTAGAGATAACTGCAGTTATTGACTTTTTTCCCACTTCTGTCAGTTTGTATCTCAGTAGTTCAGTCACACTCATAGTGCTGTCAACCTGCTAATATTGGAAATGTTGCTACTGTGTTTGAACTCATAGAAAAATTAATGTTGTCAGCTTATATTGCTAACGTTTCATATTGGCCCTGGTAATTTAACACATCTATCCATACATCCATTGTCTTTTACCCACTTTTTCCTTTTGGGGTTGCGGGTGTCTATGGTGCCCATATCCAGCAGACATTAGCTATGTGTATATATATACCGTATTTCCGGATTATAGGTCGTGGCTTTTTATAATTTTTTCATGGCCTGCGACCTATAGTCAAGTGTGACCTATACAGTATATGGATTTTTATAAAATAAGCTGATTTGTCATCATTTATTAACAAAAATTAAACTGATACACACTCTTACAATAATGTCAGTTAACAAATAGATTTTTTAGGTGTTTATCCTGCTAAAATTATTCATTTATTAAAGAAAAGTTCAGCTCAGACACATATTTGCTATAATTTTTTATCAAACAATTAAGTGTTTTTAAGTGTTAATCTTCTTAAAAGCCTTGCTGTGCGCTCCTGTGGAAGAGACATTTGCAGCAGAGCTAAACACGGTCCACATTTTGACGTAGGTACGACCTATACAGTATTTTCTGGTGTATAGGTCGCACTGGTGTATAGGTCACACCTATGTTTAGCTCTGCTACAAATGTCTGCCACAGGAGCGCACAGAAAGGCTTTTAAGAAGATTAACACTTAAAAACAATTATTTGTTTGATAAAAATTATAGCAAATATATGTCTGAGCTGAACTTTTCCTTAATAAATTAACGTAATTGTGAAATGAGCTGGATTTAAAAATTTGTTTCGCCAAAAGTGATAACAAGCCATAAATAGGTCGCACCGGTGTATAGGTCGCAGGCCTTGAAAAAACCCATAAAAAGGTGCGACCTATACACCGGAAAATATGGTATATGGATTTTTCCAATTCTTTGGCAATAATTGGACAATGCGACCTATACTCGGGTGTGACCTATAGTCAGAAAAATACGGTATATATACATATATAT